>JABSTQ010005956.1:0-64187 GCA_013358835.2 Ixodes persulcatus | reverse complement strand
AACAACCATACTTAGTGGCCTCAGTCACATGATGACTCAACAACATTGCATCAGTAGTGGAAATCTGTCTATAACGAGAGCTGTACACCAAGCAATAAGTTTTGAAGCAAATGAAGATGACAATAAAATCCCAAGACCACACCTGCCCTCACTCATGATGGGATTAACAAGGTAGCAACACAACTGCAGCCTGTTGGCACCCCAGTATGAACCCGGAATCCACAAAATGTGCAGCAAACATCTCTAAAAAGCAAATTAAATAAATGTTGTTTGCACACGAAGAACCATCTATGAATAGAAGAGGAACCATGCATCAATTAAAAAGGAAGAGAACTTGGACCAATACGCTGTCGCATGGAAAATGCACATACAGTCATGCCTCATTAATATGAACTTTTCCGTTGCCCAGATAAATCGTCTATAATGCGAATTGTCCACATTAACAAATTACGGTCTAAAATACAAATATTAGACAAACGTAGCTCTCGGCCCAAAGGAAGAACAAAACCTGGCTGCTGCCACGCTCATTCATTTACCGAGTCTTGTAAAACTGCACGCACTTTCGACCATGAAGATTATAGACATCAACGCACACTTTTTTCTCCTCTCCAGTTCATACCGCACAGGTGCCAAGGGCCTCGGGCTTTGCATAGTTCTTTTTCCATCTGAGGAAAGCTCAGTGTGCTTATGTTTTACACTTGCCATTATCTCGACTCACTTCCATTTCTTGTTTGACATGGCCTTCTATCTGACCCTGCCTTGCCTTTTATGAAAAAGGTTGCAAATGACTCCAAAAAACAGTGAAGGTGCAGGCGAGATGGACTAAGTTTACCATTATGTAAAACATTATGCGAGACTGAAGTGCAGAAGATAAGAAACATCCACGTACAAGCAAAAAGACAAGATAGGGAGTTAGCGTCCTAATGCCGTCTCCCTGTTTTTTTCCTGTCTCGAGTAATTTAACAAAAAAAAAGAGAAATGTTGCTTTAGGTTTCTCATTTACTACCATAAACAAAAATAGGGTGGGAGGGGCAAGTGAACCGTTTGGCATAAAAGCCCCGAAGAACCAAACCGTTTTTAGGTGCACAGGCGTTATGTCCAGACAATCAACGATCAACATGCTATAGTGAATTATGGATGCGCATTGTGACCTCACGGATTCACTAGTGTTTTATTTTTATTTTTTTCCGGAAGTTTCTTTTCATAATACCCACACTTGTGATGGCCACAACCTGGAGCCCAACACTGTGGCACCGCTCGATGAGAGTTCTCACTTCGCTAGCAGAGTCTTCTCCACTGAAGGAGCTGCCTGCACCAAAATAAGCAGTGAAAAAGGAAGTAAATGTAGAGCTCAATGTAGACACAGAAAATTTAGGAAGCAGAGAAAAGTGACTGTTAATATACTATACATTGGGTAGTAATTCAATTACAGTAATAGACCGATCTCACCAGCCAGTTTAGCTAGCCGCCGCTGCCGCGATGCATCAAGGGAATTCTAGTCTTTCTGCACGCGCCCCAACCCCGCTGCGGGTCTGCGCGAGCAAAGCACGAGACGCCACGAGCGATCTCGTGCACTGCACCCTCCGTTCTGTGAACTAAAGTTATGACGGCGTCACGCATGCGCCGAACGGCTGGTGAGATCGGTCTATTGAATTACTGTCACTGATTACAGCAATTGAATTACAGTAATTTAATTACTTTTCTGCATAGTTTGTAATCGTAAATCATTACTATTAGGCAAAAATTAATTTAATTACTTTTCAGCAGCAGTAATTGCAAAAATTTGAATTACAACAACTTCTTTCATTATTTCATCACGCTGCCGCTAGCTTTATAACGTCACTGAGATGATAAAAAGTTTTGGATGCCCTGCCTATATGTCCTGCCAGCTTGTGGGGCTTTGAAAGTGTCAAGACTTCACCTAAAGGGCATATTGACTCAAACATTTGACCCAAAGTAAGTTATTATTGCTTTAGGGGGCAAAATACAGTATAGCGAAAATATATTACATTAAAGCGACACCACAATCCGAATTAAAACAGATATTAAAAATGCTATACCAGGTGGTTGGGGGGCCAACAACGGTTTCGCTATTATTCAAGCAGAACTGGGCAATGACGTAACTTTCGTCCAACGCTTCGTACTGACACTTCGGACATTTCATTTTTCGTGCCGTTCTGTGAATCAGGTGACAGGAAGAGCTACTCTCTGCGTTATCCTATCTTTATCTATGGTCCGCAGTGCTTGTGCAACTGAGCCAGCCATGTGTACTGCGGGAGAAAAGACACGTCATATGTTGACGCGACCAATGTTGCCGTTGCTCTCGAGTGCATTTTAGAATCTGCAGTAAACTTTAACACCGAATATCTACAAAATTATATACCTTTAACATAAACGGCCTCGGAGAGCTACAATTTTTGAGGGGCTGGGCTGTGGAACACCATCTGAGCAGGCGCAATGGCTGTCCTCCGCGAAATATCATACGACGTGCCTGCGTCCACAGCCCAGTGACTTGGCATTCTTTGCCTGGATGAAAAGTATATAAAGGTATAGTATAGCAGAAAAATTTTTACCCGTGATTCAGCATTGCTGATTACGCTGAAAAACAGTCACACCCCCAAAATAAAAGAATTGAGCAGAGTTGCCCTCGCCGATTATATAGACCCTATTCATTTTTACAAACAAAGGCCTTGCGTCCCAAGCACTTCGAGTCGCGCCTTTTTGTTAGAATTCCAGAGCTTCTGTATGCCATCAGTGCTTGGACGCTTAAATGCTTTACAAACGAAGACGTTGGAGATTTAGAGGGGTAATTCTTCTACGCTATTCAACAT
This sequence comes from Ixodes persulcatus, assembly GCA_013358835.2. NCBI lineage: Eukaryota > Metazoa > Arthropoda > Arachnida > Ixodida > Ixodidae > Ixodes > Ixodes persulcatus. Next base: position 61,356 of record JABSTQ010005956.1, on the reverse strand, counting down.
ATTATAGGTATGCGGCCAGCTTACAGGAGATTGAAAAGTCTTCCACTGATATTTTGCAAACCGATTTTTAGGTGGGCGTCACGAGCATTGGTCCGATTTTTTATTTGGCTTTTTCATGGTGCCTCGTTAGAATGGGATCGTTGGCCTCTATTTGAACTGGAAGCTCGGGGGGACGTAAAATGCAAAAGGTCCACCTCGTGGAGCAATGCTGGATAGGGAGCACATTCAGACGCGCCCTGAAGACGCACATAAAAGAAGTTCAAGCGAGATGACTTCGATTCGCGAAAATAGAAAACAAAATTACTTTCAGCATAATATAATGTTGAAATTATTGCTCTGGTTATTTCAGTTCCTGCATACATTATTAGACTGTTTTAACAATGATTTGCCATGGTCAAAGGAACACTAACAATGGTGTGTATTTACTTGACGCCAGACAGCCTTTTAATGTTGAGTCAGCACACGTAAGCATTGTCGACAAAGCCAGAAGGGGCTATCTTATTGGCAAGTTTGCTATGCCTTGCATTTTTCACAAAGGTCACAAATAAAACTTTGGATTTATCGTTTGGTGGCCATGTTAGTAGGTGAAGACACAGAACGTGAATAACCCTTATAGGGAGGTTCTAGTTATCAGAGAGCAAAAATTATCTACTAGAACTCCCTAATCTTAGTGTAGCCGAACAGTGGACAAGGACTCAGATCATACTCAGTACTTGGCGGCCTATCATATGCCTAGAACCGGCTAAATAAAGACACAACACATGTAACGTCGTATACTGGACCCTCAACAGCGAAGAAAAGAATCGTCAATTATATTTTAGCGCACAAAGAAATGATGTCACATCAACATCATTGAAGACTGCTAGCAAAAAGGAAAATAATTGTGAAGAAATTGCCTTACTTTGTACACTGACAATGTGTAATTATAATTCATTACTTTCTGTACACTGGTATTTTTAATTGTAATTAAAGTACTTTTGAAGCAAAGTAATTGTAATTGTAATTAAATTACTATTACAAAGTAATTTACCCAAGTGTACGACCACAACCCAGAACTATCTTATGGTCAGTAGAAACAAACACCTATTAGCTCATCCACTTCACAAAGGTGCGAACACTTTTAATGCAGAATGCATTGAGGGGCAAGTTTCAAGGTTATAAAAAGCAATCACAAGATTACTGTTGCTCAAGACTGACATCACAGCAACTAAACCACGAAAGTGTAAACAGTATATAAAAGGATACACAGATTATAACAATAAGAACTGATTTACTTTTTAGTTATCTAAACAACGAACACATGTGTCCTCCACTGGGACTCGAACCAGGTGCCCTGGGTCATGAGCTTGATGTTCTGCGCCTGCACCAATGGAGCGTCGAAGGACAGCCACGCTACAGCTGTACTTTTGGCTGTACAATTTCGACTAGGCGGGAAAAGAGGATTTCCACACAGGAGAACATGCCACCTGTAGTTAGGGGCAGCGTTACTCAGGCCTCTCGTTAAAAAGAGAGACCTCAAAGGTACCGTGACACTTTTCATGAAGTTAGTTTATGCAGAAAGCGGTGCATGATTGCACCAGCTTCCCTCGAGCGAAACAGATGAAAAAAAATTGGAACAGAATGAAAGAGAGTGAGTTATCACGGTAGGTTTAAATATTTTTTACACACCAGGGAAGATGGAACAAAAAAGCCTTTGGAGGTAGCAGCCCCACCCTGTGTGCATGGTTTATCCTTACTTGCCCAATGAGAATAGAAAACATAATGTTGCTATATCTTGAATTTGCTTCTGACAAAGCATATACTGGGAAGATTGGTGGACGAGTATTAACATACTCTTCCACCAATCTTCCCAGTGTATGCTTTGTCAGAAGCAAATTCAAGATATAGCAACATTATATTTGCTATTCCCATTGGGCGAGTAAGGATAAACCATGCACAAAGGGTGGGGCTGCTACCTCCAAAGTCGCCACAGCTTGGAGCACTTGAGGCGAAATCCAACATGCACGAGGATTGAACTGACATACTGGGATCAGTCTCCATCCTCATCCATTTCGAAATGATGAAGCAATGTAGCAGTGTCCAGCTGTGTAATCATTACTTTATGATGCACTCTCAGGTTACCAGTCATATTGCATTTGCGAATTACACCGCACACCTAAACCATAAACCCGTTAGGCATGTCTCAGGGGCTGTGGCCTTACATTGCGTAAAGACCCAACATCCAAATTTTATTTTTTATTTTTCTCTTTTTACTGACATGTGCAGCGGATAGTGCGTGTAAAGGATTTGGTTACACTTTCTTTCAAATAAGCTGCAGATAAACACCAAGTTCAAGCAAATCTTACGCAAGAAGGGACTAAATTTTTACAACATCCCTTTAATGGCTACTCCACAAAAGAAAGCAAAAACCATGTTAAAATGAATACATATCATATCTTCATTTCAACATGGTTTTTACTTCCTTCCTTCTTATAATATATCCAAAACTGAAAACTAGCATATTGATAGGCATCTGTGAGTAGTGAATTTTAACTTAAAAGCAGATTTGAAGCAAATAGGTATTTCTTTAAAAAAACATACATATTCGTATCAAATAACAAATAGTTGCTGCACAATTCTTCACCCTTCTCACACCAGCTATTTTCAACAAAAATCCACATCACCTCATTAAGGTGACTCTACAATGAAAAGTAGACGACATGGTAGCTTTTAAATAGTAGCTAAGTTAAGTAGCTTTTGAAATAGCCTGCACAGGACGCAAAAAGAACAAATAAATTTCCCACAAAAACAATTTTTAGACCAATATTATTTATAGCTTATGATGTAATTTCTTTACTTTTCTCACGCGCATCTTTTCGCGGCGCAAGGAGAAGAGATATACCCCGCCCCTGCGTAGTGGATTGGCTTGTGGCGTCAGCGGCTACTCCACGATGTTGGTAGCCGCTCTGTAGCGTCACAGGTCAATTTTCAGACGGTGCACATTCAGAAGAAACTAACTGACTGTTTAGCTGTCAATATGCGAAGGGCGCGGTTTCACCAAGGATTGCTTTGCATTTAAAACCTGTTTTTTGCAATTTACGACGGCCATCAGCAGACAGTGCTAGCCTACTTGTAGGTGCTGCCAATAGATGCTAGAAGTGTCAAGAATGCGCCAAGGTTCCGTTGTATTTGTGGTATGGGACCTGATCAGTCGAGGTGCCGTGCCACATCTTTTCGTGTGCCAGGCCATGCTATCTGTTTACAGCATCCCCAGCAGGCGAGCACCCTGCCAGAAACAGCTGTATTTTCCTGTGGTAAGTTCATACACTGGTATTTTCACCAACAACATCCACCACTTCGCCGCACCTCTGTATAAATCCCAGTGTGATCCGATAGGAAAGTTATTTTTTCGTTCCAAAAAACGTGGGTTAGATCAATAGGGCCCATGCCATAAAAACCTCCTGTCACCATTCCTTCGTAGTGTTCTGAAGAGTTTCAACACCTGTCTGTTGAGCCTGCACTTCCATGTTCATAATGTTTCCCTCATACGACTTAGCACCATCATTGTAGTAAGCAAAGAGAGAGAAAGAGAGAGAGCAAAAGTAAGTGTATCGTGTGGTAAATATTACATTATTTGTACACTGAGAGATATAAATGAATAAAGATCATGGGAGTTACCGGTGTACTGGTAGCACACGACTTGCTTCCACCTAGAAGACACCCCAGCAACCATGTACACCAGAGCATGGGTGGCGGCTGGTGGCTTGGCGGCTTGTGGCTCGGCAGGAGGTGGCTCAGCAGACGGTGGCTCAGCAGACGGTGGTTCGGCGTGCTCGGTGGACGGTGGCTTGGCGGGCGGTGCTCCTGGCATACGCATTTTCACGTGACCCCGTATGGAGCTAGTGCTGGGGTCGTACTCGAACTTTGGTACAATGGCCATCTCATCAACCAAGAGTACGCATTTGCGCTCCTGCGACTTGAGGTGCGCCACTTTTTTCTCGAGAAGCTGAAATACTTCCCCCAGCACCCCAGGCTCAAAACGGATGCCTAGAATAAAAGAAAAGTGCAGTTTATTCAAATTATTACTGTCACTCGTGCTGGAATCTTGGGATCTCAAAGTGGATTCTCAGAAATCCTAACGCCTGCACATAGGGTTCTGTTGGAGGAAAACTTTTTCCGCTGTCAGCTAAACAGGCACCAACTTTTTCAGTTTGCCCCAAGCACAAACATGGGTCGGCTGTTTCGTACTGTCTTTGTTTGTCAGCTTTTGGATAGTTTTGAGGCCACGGGCAGAGTTCATTGCGATTAACAAGTTAGAATATCTCTGGTGTGAATCACTAAAAGTACAAGTTGCACTGGAGCCATAAACCTCACCTCGTTTAGCATAACAAAAACATTACGAGGCATTCAATGTCACAACCATTGGTTTAGATACACACTTATGACTTCCGAAGCAAGCCCTGAAAATATCTTTTTCAAAATAGTTAGTGGTAAATAACTTCCAGTCTTTTTAATGGAATTATGCTCTCTACTATGAGTTTTCATCACTGACAAAGATTCGAGCTCAAAATGAAGTTTTATTCTTTCTACACAAGGATCCTGATTTCACACAGAAAAACATGCCAATGCAAAAATAATTGGCCCCCTTAATTCAAAAAAGTGAAAATGGAGAACAGTCGTTACGATACACAGAAGCACAATTGTGCTCACAGCATCTGAATTTTCAACTAGACTATCTACAAAAGTTCAGTGTAACTTGAAAGGGCCGTGCAACCACATTTCTGCTTGTAATAAATTCTGCATAAAAAATAAGTTTTGATTTTCATAACCTATGAAACACACAATTGTTCTCTTGACACAGTGGTAGTCGCAGGAAAGACTAAAATGAGCATCCTTTACCCCCTCAATTTGTAGCCAGAACAAGTGGCCACGTGGTCTGCTGCCAATGTTCACCATACATAGCTTGCACTGACGTCACCCAGTACCCAGCAATGGCGTCCTTTGCACGTGCGGCCAGCCTTCTACAGAATAAAGAGCACGATATGAGACGCTCGCGGAGGCGCGCGAAAACCTACCTTCCACTGCATTAATGGGACACTTAGTACCTGCGAATGGCGACTAGAATGACGTCACGTGAAAACTATGTATAGCCATAGGCTGGGGATGGCAACATGTGCTGAGCTCTAAACAATGTTTAATTTTGGCCATTCGTGTGCAGAGATTAGTCATGAGCTACTGCCCAAATGTTTGCCGAGGCACTTACTGTCACGAGCCCAAGTCAAGTGTTCATGCAGTGCTCGTATGGAATCCATGAGCCTCATTCGACTATCATTACCACAGGGTGCTCTCCTAGACACCGTCAGCATAATTACCTCCATGGTCGCATCAGCAAGGTTACAAAAATTGGGAGTGAAGAAAACACTCCCCCTCTAAACTTGAATTCCCATCTCGACGCGTGCAAGATACTGAGGTCAAACTAGTCTAGTATGCCTGCGATGAGAGAATCATTCTAACACAATATGAATAATCTACCCCTTCATACCACACTACAATTAAGTGAAAAACGAACCATGACACCAACTCATCATTTTAAAAAAGATTGTGCAAAATACAAAAACACTACAGTTACTAACAAGGATATTATATCTGCAAATATTCAACAGGGAGCTTTGAAGCACTTGAGTAGCCTAACAACAAACTTGCCTTCAAGTCGCCACCGCAGTGTTCTAGACGACGGCAATGGGAAGCCCACCTCCAGTAGCAAGTCGTAGCCCGTGCTGCCACACGCGAACCGCATCTGCAACGACTTCTTCACCGTCTCATTAGACCACTTGGACCCCGCTTTTCCTGGATCTTGATAGCGCTGCCAGTTAGTCCGCAGTGAAGATCTTGTGCAGGTGAGACCGGAATGTCGCTTCCCTTGTCTTTTGTAAGGCAGCCTGCCTCACCAAGCGACGATTCTCGTTCTCCAGCTGCTTGATCTTCCGGCTCATCTGAAGAAAGACATCTTCAGTGAGCATCAGTTGGAACGGGTGATGGAGAAAGAGGCTGGAGGGTTCGCTCAGAGCTCCCGGCCGCTGGTTGCTGCAAACACGGTACGAGAATTGGGTGTTGCCCACCTCACGAGATCACTCCAAGCCGTGCAAGAACCATGACACATACCCAGCTGGTGGAGGCTGCCGACACCAAGGTGCCACGGGCAGCTCAGCTGGCCTGGCCGCGCTGGTTGTCACTGGTCACCTGCGGCAAAGAGTGCGGTGGTATTGCTACACGGGGGTACGCAGGACCCTGGAAGATGCTTACGAAGCACGCCCCGCTGGTGGTGGGGAACAGCTGCGTCAGCAGGCCGCCCTGCAGGGCCGCTTCAGAAGTCCTGGCCGCTGGTTGCTGCAAACACGGTACGAGAATCCACGTTTTGCAGAAATATGGGATCGAGAATAAATGAATTTGTCACACTTTCTCTCTTCGTGCTGGCCGAGCGGAGAGGGACAAAGGCTTCTTTGTATTTACCTCGGGGTGAAAGATAATCCTCAAGGGGGACAAAAGTGGTTTTGATTTAGTAGCATCTTCGATCAACTCGCACCGAAATCGCCCTGAAACCTGGACAGTGCACAGCGCTCCTCGGTCGTGCAGCACGAAGTCGGTGCGACATCGAAGACAAACTGCGCCACGGCGGTGCACCGCGGCGAGCTCCACCAAGCGTCACCTCACATTTTGTTCGTTTTTTCTTGCGTAGGTTCGCACGCGGTGCCCGTCTGCTGTCAATTTCTCCTGCTGTTTTTTTACTCGCGGATTTGGCGGTCCCACACGAATGAACATCGTGAACGTGATTGTCGATGGGGTCACGAAGCGGGTGACAATTCCACAGGTATATGCTGCCCATCATTGTTGGTTCGAGAAAGAGAACCCACATAATGGCCGTACCTCGGTGTCATCGAAGCACCTTGCAACGCTTTCCACGAAGTTCATACCTTTTCGGGCGCTCCTTGCCATCGCAGCAATCGCCGGTAACCGCGGCAATGATAAGAAGCTCGTCGTATCGCTCTCAGAAAAGCTGAGGAATTCATCGAGTGCAGATGCGAGGCGTGTTCGTTTTCGCAAGGTTGCCACCTCAATAGACTGCGCGTCTGCTATTCCCGCCATCTCCTCGATTCCCGCTCCTGGCCGCAATGCCTGATGGGACTGCACCCCGGTGCACCGTCGATTTTCTCGGTGCCCGTTGAGGCAACGAAAAGCTGTACCGGGAGGGTGCACTCCGTTGATCGAGGACGTCCGGTGCGCACCGGTGCACTTGATCAAAGACGAGGGGGCGCACCTCAGTGCACCGGTGCGGATGATCGAGGATGCTATAGGTCACTGTGACACAATAAGCCAGCAGGACGCAGTGGACGAGCCTGCGGCCAGGGGACTCTCTCGTGTTCTAGTACTCTCGAACCACTAATTCTGCAAATGGTCCATCGGGTGTTGCCCACCTCACGATATCACTCCAAGCCATGCAAGAACCATGACAGATACCTAGCTGGTGAGGCTGTCATTGCATCGCAAGGCAGCTGAGAGTGACGAATGCCTCATGCATTAACTTAACAGAAGCAACAGAATATGAGTTACTGGATTTTGACTTGCATTTCCACGAGGCGGGGTTTTGTGCTGTGTCAGATGCAACACTGACTGATGGTGTCTCATGCACTCTTGCACAATGACCACTCCGAATTAAAAAAAAGGTATCTGGCATGGAACAGAGATGTCAACGGCATACCAGGTCCACAATATTATAGGTCACCTGTGCCTCTTTCAAATCATATCAGTAAAAACATCTTGACACAAGATAAATTATTGTTTATAATTCACTCTCATAATCTCGGTAAATACCAAAGGAACAAAAATCTCACTTATCCTCGTTACACGCACTCACTTTGACTTTCAGAATGTAAAAACAAGCTTGGAACAGCTGTGGCTTTCAGTCTCCTCCAGCCGTCAGAGCACCACGTCTGGAACTGGGAGGGCTCGAAGTGGTCCTGCAGGGAATAACGTTTTGGTAGACGTCAAAACTGTGTATTCAGCCGCTCAAGTCACAGTACAGTTATTCCGCTGACGAGAGGCTCACGCTTTCAAAATAGGCGATCTTACAAATAGGGATGTCGCGAACCACCCTAGGTTCGATTTCGAAAGGTTTCGATATTTGCGAAGCGAACTGAAGTTCGATTTCGAAAAATTTCGATATTTTCGTACCGACCGAGGTTCGAATTAAAAAAAATTCGAAACTTTCGATCACAGTAGAGTTTCGAATTCGAAAAGTTCGAAGCTTTCACGGTTTCTAAAATTTCGGGTCGAAGATTTCGAATATTTTTTTACTTGAAATTCGATCAATTCGAAGATTTCGGACTTCCCTAACTAGAAATTCGAGATATTCGAAAAATCTGAATTTCTTAAGATCTGAAGTTCGAAAAGGTCCAAGATTTCGAAATTCTTTGGAAATAAAATTCGAAAACTTCGAACGCTTGGAATTTTTATAGACATGAAGTTCGATAAATTCCAAGATTTCGAATTTCTTTGTGCATAAAGATCGAAAAGTCGAAAGTTTCGATTCTCTTTTAACGCTGAATTCGAAAAAAAAAAACCAAGAAAACTACGAAGATTTTGAATTTTTTTCAAGTCCAAGTTTTCAAAGTTCGAAGTCCAGTTTTTAAGTTTCTCCACAGTTTAAGTTTCAAATAACGTTTTCACGACTCACTGGTTTTCACGAAATCAAGTTTAGAAAAGTTAGGCTGTGATATCTAGACTCTGCGAAGTTGGTCAGGCAATTAAATGAGACGACAAGTGTCCCGGATGTGCTGGAATATTTGCCAGTGCAGAGTGACGTGTGACCATAGATCAGTAATTGTGACCGCCAGCCCGGGGGGGGGGGGGAGGGTTCTTTAACGTCCATCACGCAGTAGTGATCACACGAACACACTGTTTAACGACACTCATCCAGTTCGAAATGGCCAGGGGCGGGCAGGAGGTTGAGGCTCAGAAAAACCTTGAAGCGACCTCGCAAACTACCTCCCCACCCCTTGCACGCTGGTAGTCCGATCGAACGCCGCCCGAGTGACGCTGGCATATAGTAAGTTAAGTTTGTAATTGTCCTGGAGGTTTATTTTCTGGGACGGAGGAATCGCCTCGCAAAAAGCACAGAAGCCGACACAACTCGAGGTCGAGGAGCGTTCTACCATACAAGTGGCGTCGGAAGAAGAAAAACGGGGGAGGGAAGAGGGGAGAGGGGGGGGGGGGGGGCTCAGCCCCCCTTCCCCCCTTCCAGATATCTCGGACTGTTAAAGAAAACAATACGGGGAAAGAGGGCGTGGTCGAGCTTATTTTAATCTGAAATTATTTATGCCTATGTATAGCTACTGTCGCTCTTCACTGCATAAAAGATCGCGTAGATGGTCATTGTTAGAAACTCGTTGTCAGAAGGCACTACTCGTCACATGCTTAGTGGTTCGGAAGTTCAAAGCTATGTCTTTACGACCTAAATAACTGTGCCAATGGTAAAGAAAAAAATAAATAATAAATGCGGGGATAAAAAGCTGGAGAAAGAAAAAAACGATCAAGAACTCGCCGGATGTGTTGTATTCTTGCATATTCAGAGGTTCAGAACTTCGAAACAACTTTTTCCTACCAAAATGTGTACAGGCTAAAAGAAACACGTCCCAGGAACGTGAAGCGAAAAAAAAAATGTTTTCTTTTAATGACGTGCTGAACTTGAGCAATATTAGAAATCTTCTCCCATGAGTTAATTTATTCCTTAACGTGAAAAAACAATAAATACATTATTTTGTATTCTGCAGATGGCAATGATATGTACTGTCTGTGGTGTTAATTTAAATGCGATTCCTCAAACAACTTAGACGAAAATAAATACCAAGTTTAGGGTATAATTGCATGTAGATACATGTTTGGACATTTCTTCGAAACTCACCTTGAATAACAATGGTCATATCTTAAGACGACAATTATCTAGGCTATACATAGATCATTCTTAAAAAGTTTAACATCTCTACCATAAATAGCTTCGGCTACATCGCGCTTCAAATCTGGCACAAACGATAATCGTCAAAAACCCGTCGTCCTTCCTCGCTCCTTCGGGAATTTATTTCTTTAAAACTAAGCATGCCAGAACATTGAAATAAACGGCATTGTCTTTCGTAAAGAACGGAACACCGCATGTAAAAGTTCGAGAAAAAAAAAAACGAATGTACCTCACTACTTGCATTCAAATTAGGGATGTCGCGAACCACCCTAGGTTCGATTTCGAAAGGTTTCGATATTTGCGAAGCGAACTGAGGTTAGATTTCGACAAATTTCGATATTTTCGTACCAACCGAGGTTCAAATTCAAAAAATTCGCAACTTTCGATCACAGTAGAGTTTCGAATTCGAAAAGTTCGAAGCTTTCACGGTTTCTAAAATTTCGGGTTCGAATATTTCGAATATTGTTTTACTTGAGGTTCGATAAATTCGAAGATTTCGAACTTTCCTAACTTGAAATTCGAGATATTCGAAAGATCTGAATTTTTTAAGATCTGAAATTTGAAAAGTTCGAAGATTTCAAAATTCTTTGGAAATAAAATTCGAAAACTTCGAACGCTTCGAATTTTTATAGCCATGAAATTCGAACAGTTTGAAGATTTCGAATTTCTTTCTGCATAAAGTTCGAAAAGTTCGAAAGTTTCAATTCTCTTTTAACGCTGAATTAAAAAAAAAAAAAAAAAAAAAACTTCGAAGATTTTGAATTTTTTTCAAGACCAAGTTTTCAAAGTTCGAAGTCCAGTTTTCAAGTTCCTCCACAGTTTCAGTTTCAACTAACGTTTTCACGACTCACTGGTTTTCACGAAATCAAGTTTAGAAAAGTTAGGGTGTGATACCTAGGCTCTGCGAAGTTGGTCAGGCAATTAAATGAGACGACATGTGTCCCGGATGTGCTGAAATATTTGCCAGTGCAGAGTGACGTGTGACCATAGATCAGTAGTTGTGACCGCCAGCCCGGGGGGGGGGGGGGGGGTCTTTAACGTGCATCACGCAGTAGTAATCACACGAACACACTGTTTTACGATACTCATCCAGTTCGAAATGGCCAGGGGCGGGCAGGAGGTTGAGGCTCAGAAAAACCTTGAAGAGACCTGGCAAACTACCTTCCCCCCCCCCCCCCCCTTGCACGCGGGTTGTAATCCGATCGAACGCCGCCCGAGTGACGCTGGCATATAGTAAGTTAAGTTTGTAATTGTCCTGGAGGTTTATTTTCTGGGATGGAGGAATCGCCTCGCAAAAAGCACAGAAGCCGACACAACTCGAGGTCGAGGAGCGTTCTACCATACAAGTGGCGTCGGAAGAGGAAAAGCGGGGGAGGGAAGAGGGGAGGGGGGGGGGGGAGGGGGCCTCAGCCCCCCTTCCCCCTTCCCCCCTTCCAGATATTTCGGACTGTTAAAGAAAACAATACGGGGAAAGAGGGCGTGGTCGAGCTTATTTTAATCTGAAATTTTTTATGCCTATGTATAGCTACTGTCGCTCTTCACTGCATAAAAGATCGCGTAGATGGTCATTGTTAGAAACTCGCTGTCAGAAGGCACTACTCGTCACATGCTTCGTGGTTCGGAAGTTCAAAGCTATGTCTTTACGACCTAAATACCTGTGCCAATGATAAAACTAAAAAAAAAAATAAAAAATAAATAAATGCGGGGATAAAAAGCTGGAGAAAGAAAAAACTATCAAGAACTCGCCGGATGTGTTGTATTCTTGCATATTCAGAGGTTCATAACTTCGAAACAACTTTCTACTACCAAGATGTGTACAGGCTAAAAGAAACACGTCCCAGGAGCGTGAAGCGAAAAAAAAAAAATGTTTTCTTTTAATGACGTGCTGAACTTGAACAATATTAGAAATCTTCTCCCATGAGTTAATTTATTCCTTAACGTGAAAAAACAATAAATACATTATTTTGTATTCTGCAGATGGCAATGATATGTACTGTCTGTGGTGTTAATTTAAATGCAATACCTCAAACAACTTAGACGAAAATAACTACCAAGTTTAGGGCATAACTGCATGTAGATACATGTTTGGACATTTCTTCGAAACTCACTTTGAATAACAATAGTCATATCTTAAGACGACACTTATCTAGGCTATACATAGATCATTCTTAAAAAGTTTACCATCTCTACCATAAATAGCTTCGGCTACATCGCGCTTCAAATCTGGCATACACGATAATCGTCAAAAACCCGTCGTCCTTCCTCGCTCCTTCGGGAATTTATTTCTTTAAAACTAAGCATGCCAGAACATTGAAATAAACGGCATTGTCTTTCGTAAAGAACGGAACACCGCATGTAAAAGTTTGAGAAAAAAAAATTACGAATGTACCTACTTGAATTCAAATGAAACCGTCCGCCGGTCTTTCGAAGTTCGACGAACGTCGAACTTTTACCCTAAAAGTTCGAAGTTCGTCGAACTTCTGACTTTTCAGAATTCGAAAGTTCGAAACTTTTCGAATTCTTTTGATAAATAAGTTCGAAAGTTCGAAAAATATCGATTTCCTTAGCATAGTAAATTCGAAAGTTCGAACAGCCTCGAACTTTTTAGTGCAAGAAATTCGAAAGTTCGAAAATCATCGAATGTTTTGGTCAGTCAAGTTAGGAAGTTCGACAAGCATCGAATTTTGCAGTGTGATAAGTTCGAAAGTTCAAAAAGGATCGAATTTTTTAGAGTAATAAGTTCGACGGTTCGAAAAGCGTCGAACTTCTTAGCTTAACAAGTTCGAAAATTCGACTTCCGTCGAATTTTACGATATAGAAAATTCGAAAATGCGAAATCTTTCGAACCTTCCGAATCGCTTGATTCGATCATCGAAACTTCGATTCGAAAAAAGTTCGCGGCATGCCTACTTACAAATCCATCATCGCATGATGCCACAGGCCTGAACCACTTGTCTTTCTGCAGTGAAGCGAAAGCGCGCAGGACGCTTCCACGGCAATAGGGAATAGATCACAAAATACACGGTTTCGTCACAGTGCACTCACGTCCACCGTGCTCGCGTCACAATATTAACAATGAACAATACCTCACCTCGCAAAGGTACGTCCTGTCGGGAGGTTTCCACCCCGCGCCACGCTTGATTCCTAAAAGCCACAGTTTCCGTCTCCTCGGGGATTTCGGCAGCTTGAACAAGCGAACTCCCCTGGAAGCTCTGTTCCGGCACTTCAACGCACAACAACTACCCATTTTTCAAACAAGACCGCAACTCCCGCGGCTACACAAACGTTTTTTTTTTACGTTATTTAAACGCACGTGTCCGCGTGCTCGATCCAGAGCATATACGGCTCTGATGCACATTCGTTTATTCTACCATTAAAGAAGGCTATGACGAAAAGCTCACATGAACCAAGTTTTCGGTCACCAGGCGTTAACTTTTTTAACTCTAACGACGCTAAAATGAAATTACCAAACCCTGCTTTATTTGTGAGGCTCACGACCGCCGCTAGGGGAGGTTTTGCGGCTTGTGATTGGTCACGAGCGGCCTGTCAATCAACTTTCCGGCCAATAGATTGTCGCCCCATTTGATACCAATGAATGGCCAAACTCTCTGAATATACGGCTCTGCTGAAGAGTATTATCTTACACCGTGATGGCAGCACAGCGCAGCACTAGGCTGAATTTCCGACGCCATGAATTTCCCAAAATTGGCGCGCGGCATGTGCCTCGAGCATGTCTACAACAATGAATGGCGCCGCTTTTCCCAGGATAGAGAGGCTTTAGTTTGACTACGCCACTGCTGCCGCAATGCATGGAGGGAACTTTAGTTTTTCGGCACGTGTGACAACCTCTCTGGAGCTCTGCGCGTGCAGAGCACGAGACGGCACGAGCCCTCTCGTGCACTGCCGTTGGCCTCCAGTGAACTAAAGTTATGGCGGCGTCACGCATGCGCCGAACGATTGGTGAGATCGGTCTATTCAAACAATTAGAAATATTGCGCATGGTTGTTGCACGCTCTTCTCGTTTCGGTTCTCTATTGATTCAAAGCCAGGACGTCATCAACCATAATAAATGTGCTCGAAATGTTTAATTTTGCTCACCTATTATGTTCAAAATACATCAGATTTCTTGTTTCCAAATTTCGAAATGCCGAGAAACGCTTTGCGGAGAGCCTTTCATTCACTGGGGCGACAAAACAGAAACAACAAAGACACCGGCAAGCCTGAAACTTGTCCAGCATGCGCGATGGTACCTTTGGCAAGTTTGTAGTTTCTGGGTGCTCGTGTAGCAGACATCTACAAATTACTCAGAAAAGGTAATTGAGCTATGTTACTGAGTATTGACGCCAACATTAGTTGGAGTAGAGTAGAAATCGCGCATTTGAAATAGTAATTGAGTAAACTACTAGCTACTGTAAATAAGTAGCTAGTTACATTTGACGTTACATTCGGAGTGACTCTTTATATTTCGTGGTAGCGAAATGAACAGCAGTTTTGATCCGTGAAAAACCCTGCAAGCCTAGAATAAATGCCGTTATTTTATGGCCTCCGTTTTCACCAAAATAATTCATTCGCTCGCAGAAGCAATTCATTTTCAAGGCTCTTATCGGAACGTTTTCCCCTTTTCCTCCTAAAGACGTTCCGAGCCAAGCTAAAAAGACGTTCCACCGACGCGCTGAATGGAACGGCAGCGTTTAATTTCAGAAACAAGCTGTGCAGTGTCGAGTAAGCAAGTGACGCCATCTTCGGTGTCCATGACGAGACATGTGAGGTTTGCCTCGGCTAGAGGGTTTTTTATAACAAACTCTCCTCCTTTTTTTTTTCTTTTTTCTTCGGCAAGTTGAGATTGTTATGACTGGCCCCTCTTTATTGCCACGACGTTCGGAGAGTCCGCTGAGCGAGTGCACCTGACCGTCAAGGGTTCAAGTCTCGCGTCACGACGATGAAATCATCCGGACGACTGCTCGCCTCGTTGCAGTGCTAATGCTACGCTACTGAAAAGAAGAAAAAAATGATTTGGTTTAGCAGAAGATAACTAAGTGTACTTCACTACTGACGCCGGGTCCAACAATAGGATCTCCCAAGGGTGACTCGCAAACCTCGCCGGCGACTACGGTATCTTGACGCGCCTGACACGCCTGACACGCCTGACAACTGTGACAAGTAACTCGTTTTCAATCAAAGAGGAGGTCTCCCTGGCGTGGAAGATCGAAAGGACGCGAAAGATTACGTGATTCAGCATTGTCGCTCGTACAGTTGCGGGTGAAAGCGGGAACGTGTTCTCATGAACGAATTATTCGTGTCTTCGTTTGTGCGCGGAAGAGTCCGACTTTGCAAGGCAGTATGCGCTGACGACGAGGCGACTATGGGAACAGGCGCCCAGCTGCGAGTTCAATCCAGTGGCTCCTCCCGTGGAACCACCAAACCGCCTCAGTCTGAGCTCAATAAACGCTGGCAACATGAAAACAACAACAACACTCGGAGTGTCCCCGTCTTTCACGGTTGCAGCTGGAGGCGCAGCGCCTACGTGCATTACCGGATTAGGTCAATACCCGACCAAGGCTTGTAAAGCATCTCTTCTTGCGTTCGTTTGCGCCGGTGTTATGTTTTGGCTGCTCGTCGCCACTTTGGCTCAAGGACACCTGTGATGCAGTTTCTACGGCTGTCGAGTATAAGTGCATGGGAACGGAATGTGAGGGGGCCCCAGTTCGGGAATGCTACTTCATCTGCCGGCGTCTTAATTATTTCTGCGCTCAAACTTTTTGATGAGCAAAATTATCACTAGATTTCGAAAGTAGTTAGTAATTTGAGTAAAGGTTACATGAAACACGTAGTTAAACTAAACTACTAATTTCCCAAACAAAGTTGTAGTTGAAAGTTACCAAGTTACTCGGAAAAGTAGTTGAACTACATTAGTTTGAGTAGAGTAGTTGAACTACGTCGAAGTCTGTCGTGAAGTAAGCAAGAGTGATTGCAAGCCTGCCGAAGATACCTTCTTGTGTTCGCTCTTATCCGCCAAGCATCTCCCCCTCGCCGCCAAGAATTGTTGTGGGAACGCGGAAAACACGTGTCACAAACGAGCGCTCCACGGCCATTCACATCCAAGGTCAGCTCGTTTTAGTTCATCTCCGCCAAGAAATTCCAAGGGCCGCACGAGGCACCCGCTTCGTGCAGCGGTGCATTTGACTGTATTTGCAAACCCCAACATATCAAGGGGATTTGCCAAGCTAAACACCACCATGTCAATACCACTTAACGTAGCCACCCTGGGAACTTTCATTTCCCCCGGCAAAAAGGTCACCCGATAGGAAGTTCTTGAGTGCCTTCATACCCGCCTATGACTGAGAGGTGACATGTCAGCCATTTTTCCACCCAATCGTTCTTTTAGATATTTCGAAGTACAGGCAAACCGGTGTGAGTCAGCTCGTGCACATAGCCTTGGCTGACCCCTAGAGGCCATTTTACCGCACAAGTCGCGCACTGAGTGCGCCAGCACGTCACGCGCTGGCCCACTCAGTGCAACGAAAGTTGTCTTAGCCCTGAAGCAGAAAGCCATGCAGGCACCCTAGGGCGTTCCAAAAAGCATATTGTTGTTGCGTGTATCTTTATACAGCCGGAAGTTTGTCTGCCTCAGTGGGCGTCCGGTGTCTCAGCTGTAGATGAGCAATTTAGCCAGTGCGGTACAACCGCTAGCCTAGGGTCTTTAATTTGCACCACGCAGTAGGGATACACGACCGCACGCCGGTACAATGCTAATCCAGATCGAAACGGGCAGGGGTGGGGATTGAACTAGGGCGTTCCCAGCGGAGTGCAAACCACAACACAGCCTCCGTGCCTGAATGACGCTGGCACTGACTCGAAAGCCCAGAGCTTAAAGGGGCGATGCAACAATTTTTGTATTTTGCGCAAATACCGCTTAGAACAGATCCCTGACGTTAATGACCTATGAAACACGCGTTCGTTTTTCACCCCAGGCGATAGAAGACCCAGTAAAAAATTTAAAAAAAAAACAAGCAGCGTTCACCCCCTCAACTCGCAGCAAGAATAAGTGGCCACGTGATCTGGAGCCGATTATATGCCGCCAATGTTGATCATATCCATGCGCTCGGGTTGGCAAAGCGCAGGACACGCGCTGAGTTCCAGACATTGTTGTGGCTCGGCTATTTTCGTAGTTGCAGCGATTGGACACGGGCCACTACCCGAATGCTTCTCGATCTAGTAATTATAACGAGCCCAAATCGAGTGCTCACGCAATGCTCGGGTCCAATCTCTGAACAGCATTCAAATATCGTAATATGGGTGTACTGCGATTCCCACTTTACGTCATCAAACGTCATCAAATTTTGCAAAGGAGAGATTGAATGAAAATGATCGCTTTTGTCTCTGAAATTACGCCGCAACAAAGGAGTTTCTTGGCCAGTGGCGTTGCGTGCGAGTAACCTTGAGTCCCGCTAGTTCCAGTAAGCTCGTGTAAAGTGAAAAACATTCCAATTGAATATCGTTGCACCGCACCTTTAAGGGGGATTCAACCGCTATTTATTTGTACCCTTTTCCTCATAGATGGCGCAGAATTTTTCCGGAACAAACGAGTTGCATGTTCGCTGCTGCGCATGCAGGTCGGGCGCTCGGGGTGGGCTCGGGCCACGGGCTTTTCGCCGCCGACCTCGAGCTAGATCTTCTTCACTCTGCGTCCGCCGCTGGAGGAAGCGGCCAACAGGTGGCGCGAGATACGAGCCAGTACATACGCAGATTACAGTGGCTAACAAAACGTAGAATAAGCTCTGATTTCCGAATGAATTTGAAGTTCCATCCACGTTCGAAATTATCGAAAGCACAAGGTGCGTCGTTGCAGCCGTTTGGACCACCACAACTAACACGCAAACGTTGTTTTGCAAAAAAAAAGAAAAATTTAGCTTACTTTAAAGCTAGAAAACAAAAAAGAAATCAAGTGGCAGTTTTTCACTTCTTATGTCGTATATCGGCCTGCTCTTCTTCTGAATACTGGTTTGCAAACCCGCTCTCAGGTTGTGTGGAGTAAAGCCAATCTATCCTGGGAAAAGTGGCGCCAATCATTTTTGTGGAAAGGCTAGAGACACGTGCCGTGCGCCACTTCTGGGAAGAACTAGAGCCACTAAATGAGCTGCGCTTAGAGTATCGGCACTCTGTTCCCCAACATTGTTGTGGGCGCCGGCATTTTGGTGCTTGTGCAGAGTAGACGCAACTGGCGATCGTCATGATTCAAAAGTGCGACTTCCTCAGCATTAGATTCGGTGTTAGGAAGCTCATATAAAATTGCTTTGCTCTGTCGCGAACTGTTTAAACATTTGTGGAGGACGGAAAAGCGTTTCCTGCGATTTCAGTTAATTCTTCAGGCAACTGGCAACCATGATTTTAAGCCACAATAAGAACAAGTTTCAAGTTTATTTGTTTCCCTTCGTACAAGAAGAGAGGGAAGAGGGGAAAAAAGCAGTACAGAAACTGCTTGACAAAGCCCCCCCCCCCCCCTCTCCTACAGCAACAGTGATAGCAGCACTTTATATAACAAAAGAAAAATATGATTTGTGCATACAGTCAACTCGCCATATCTAATGAAACGAAACCAGTAGTGAGCGTATAGCTTTCCGTGAGACACGTTCAATGCAGATTCCCAATGACACAAAATAATTAAACACTCTTGGCAGCTGATACTTGATCATCTTATCTCCGTAGTTGGTTCTGGAGCGCGGGACTGTCCAGACATCGGCATGACGAATGGAATACAAGGGACTTTTTAAGTGAAGCGAGGCAAGTGAAATAAAACTACTGTCTGGGTTACTTAAAGCTGTTTTGTATGTTATGGCAAGTTTGTAGTCGTAAAATTTTGTTATTTCAATAATTCCGAATTTTTTATGTGTGGCTGTCATACTTTCCATTGCCCAGAATACGAATTGCTCTTTTTTGTAATATGTAGAGTCTATTAATATTTGAAATTGTGGTGCTTCCCCATACCAAAAAGCAGTAATTGAAACAAGCATAAAACGAAGAGTTATAGACAAGTCGTAGTATAAAGGGAGGTAATGTTCTTCTATACTTATAAATTATACCTACCACTTTAGATAGCTTTTTAACAATCATTTCTACTTCATCATCTCATCGCATATGTTCATTAAACATTACGCCAAGAACCTTGACCTTCTGTACAATTTCTATACGGCATGACCCTAAAAAGAGAGCCTGATTATCGCAGCGCTCTACTCCCTTCTACCTGAAAACTATAGCCTTTGTTTTATTCCTGTTTATTACTAATGAATTCAAACTCGTCCACACATTAAGTTGCTCCAAAAACCGATTGCCCGTTTCTATGATTTCAGCAATGTTTGTCCCTGAAAACAATATGGTGGTGTCATCTGCATAAATAATCATAGTTTCATTGCAGTCAATGTTAGTAATGTCATTTATATATAAGTTAAAAAGAAGCGGTCCTAAAATACTTGCTTGCGGAACACCCGCATTCAATTTTCGAGACTCGGAGTTGTGTCCTCCTATTACGACACTTTGAAAACGGAATTGCATGTAGCTCTCAAATATGTTTTGGGCTATTCCCCTTATACCATATTGCTGTAGTTTTAGTAATAAGGTTTTGTGATTGAGACGATGGAAGGCCTTCGAGAAGTCTATAAATATTCCTAGTGTAAGGAGCTTATTTTCGATATTGTTTAGAATTATTTCTTTTTGGTTCAGCAAGGCTAACTCAGTCGAACACCCTTTTCGAAAACCATACTGATGGGGAGTAAGAATGCGTTTCTTTTCGCAGAAACTGTACAGTCTTTTGTGGATTATTTTTTCTAATCCCTTTGAAAATATTGGCAAAATAGAAACCGGTCTATAGTTGCCGAGGTCATTTTTATCTCCCGCTTTATAAATTACTGAAACCTTAGCTTCTTGCATTTTGCGTGGGAAAACTCAAGTTTGAAGGGACACGTTAAATATATGAGTTAGAATAGATGCAATAGATTCTATTACATATTTAACTGGCTTTATTTGAATGCCGTGTATATCACAACTTCTACTGTTTTTTAAGCATTTGAAAATAGAAATAACTTCTACCTCGTCGGTTGGGGAAAGAAATATAGTCTCAGAAACACCCTCCACATACCTTAAGGCTTCCGCTGTGTGAACACTATGCACTAAATCGACAAATAGTCATTGAACGCATTTGCAAGAGCTTACCGTTTTTAATTTCACCTCCAATTTTGAGTTCAGCGATTTGTTGAAACACATGGCCTTCATGTAGTACAGAGTTTAACTTCTTCCACAAAACATCCGTTCTGTTCTCATTTTGAAACAGCGAGTCATAGTATGTTCGTTTGGCCCGTCGTAGTGCACCTGTTATCTTATTTCTTTGTTGTTGAAAACTTAATAAAACAGATGTATCTTTAGTACGTATAAACCTCTTATAGAGCGCATCTCTTTTATTCATCATTTTTAGTATATCGGTTGTAACCCATGGTTTTCTACACTTTTTCTTAACTTTATGCGTTTTGTACTTAAAAACATGATTATAAATATTGCAAAACGTTTCAAGAAAACACTCGTATGCCTCATCAGCCGATACCTTAGACAAAACCGCGCTCCAGTTTGCAATGTTGATTTGTTCTTGAAAAGCTTCGAGGCTTTTTTTGCTTATATCACGGTAGGAAAATTGTCGCAACTGGTTTTTCTTTTGTTCATTTTCCTCTATATTTGTAAGCATGAAAATTGGGAGGTGATCGCTTATTGTAACTCCAATCACACCAGCATAAACATGTGGCTTGGGTGCATTCGTTAAAAACAGATCTAACAAAGTTTCATTCAATCTGTTAAAGCGAGTTGGTTGACAGATAGCATTTATGTAACCATATGACTGATAAAGTGTCAAAAATTCGGACTGTTGCGGCGATGACACAAGCATGTTTATATTAAAATCACCCCCCAAAATAAGCTTTAACACTGAAAATGTTAATCATCTTGGTTTTAAAAGCGCACAAAAAGACGTCTTTTTGTGCGCTTTTAAAACCAAGATGAATAACTACCAACTAGCCCAACTTTCCACCCTTCTGAAAATGTTAAGTCCACGCCGCAAAGTCAAAACCTCGTAGTCATCTGTAACTTCAGAAAATTCATTAATTATAGTGCATTGCATTGACTTTTTTATGTACATGGTGACTCCACCCCCTCGTTTTGAAGTGCGGCATAAACTGTAATTCATATAGTCGTCTAAGTTGTCAACGGGGTCTTCTTCGTTATACCACGTTTCTGTCACCATAATTACATCAAAAGGAAAGCCAAACCGCTGCAAGAATGTATCAAATTCATCAAATTTGTTGCGCAATGACTGTGCGTTTAAATGAAACAAAGAAACAAGCTTAGAGTGGGATCTGAAGATGTTCCCAACTTCACTTGGCAAAAAGTGTCTGAAGCGTGGCTTATTTAGTGGCACTATATATAGAAGAACATGACGTCTGAAATCTAGCTCAGTGCTGCGCTGTTTCGCCATGATCTTCCCTAGTGCCACTAAATAAGCTACGCTTCAGGGTAGCGACACTTGTCCATACTGTGGCTTAAAATCATGGCTGCCAGTTATCTGAAAATTTATCTGAAATCACAGGAAACGCTTTTACGTCCTCCACAAATGTTTAAACGCTTCGCGACAGAGCAAAGCAATATTACATGAGCTTCCTAACACCGAATCAAATGCCAAGGAAGTTGCACTTTTGAATCATGACGATCGGCAGTTGCGTCTGCTCTGTACAAGCACCAAGATGGCGGCGCCCACAAAAATATTGGGGAACAGAGTGCCGACCCTAAGCATCGCTCCTTTAGTGGCGAGGTCCACACTTCTGCACGTCCAGAGGTGTGGACCTCGTCGAAGAGGTCCACACTTCTGCGTGTCGAGTCAAAAGCAACAAGAAGCAACCGTTTCCCACCCGTAAACTGTACCAAAAAGTTCTCTGTCCAAACAAGTGGCGAGGCTCCACTACTCGTCCACAATCGCGCGCCAAGTGCACAGCAACTGACAAGAATGGCAACGGGTATGGCAAGAAAGGACACTTTCCGTCTGTCTGCCTGTCAGCAAAAAAGAACCACCCAAATACACAAAGCCATGTTGCACTCGAGTTATCCTCGTAAATTCCATAAGTTGAAGGCGCTGCCGGCAAGTGCAGACCGTGCAGACTAAATTCATTTGATAAAAATGACGCTTTCAAGTACCGCGAACCATTGTTGTGGAAACGCGCAAAACACGTGCGAGGAGCGGGTGCTCCGCTGCCATTCGCTTCCAAGGGCCGCTCATTTCAGTACTGCGCCGACAACTGCTTCCAAGAGCCGCTCGAGACACGGGCCTCGTGCACTGGCACATTTGACGCCACTTGCAAGGCAAGCGCAAACGCATCGAAAGGCTTGAGTCCAGACAAATAAAGAGGGATCGGTGGCCAGGTGCAATAAAGAAAAAAAAAAGAATCGGTGGCCGAGTGGGCTAGAGCACACCTCTGGAGCACACCAGCTCGGAGCACGTGGAGCGAAAGCTCGCGCTGTATAACCTAGGGATCCTGGGTTCAATCCCCACCCCTGCCCGTTTCGATCTAGATGAGCATCGTACCGGCGTGCGGTCGTGTATTATTACTATTGCGTGTTGTACTGCACTGGCTAAATTGATCACCTACAGCTGGGAGACAAGTCGCCCGTTGAGGCAGACTATGTTCTAGGCTGTATAAACATACACACACCCCAACTTGTTTCCAGACAGGTAAGGTAGCACCGCTTCGTTCCACCGTGATATAGTAAGATAACTGTTGAAAGAGGTGTTCGTAACAAACAATAGCATAGTGAATTCCCGGGGTTACTTATGAAGACACTAAAGTTATTTAGAGGTTCATTTGATTTTGCCTAAAAATTAGAAAGGTGAAGAGAGAAAAAAAAAAGAAACGTACGCCTCACCTTAGGTAGAAACGTATTTTCTACCTATTAATAATAATAATAATAATAATAATAATAATAATATTTTATTGCAAATGAACAAAACGTATGTTAAATCAGACCTGCCTAAGCCACATTGGGCTTGACTGGCAGCGTCTTACAATCTGTGAAACCAGCCGTTTGCAAAAGGAAACATGTAAAATAAAATCCACACAAAAAAAATAAAATAACAAAAGCAAACTAGTGAGCACTTTACGAACTAAAATTTCTCAGCGCTTTCTTGAGCTTGTATTTTGTTCTTAAATTTAAAATACTAGAAGGTAGTTTGTTCATAAATGCTGGTACATAGTAACTCCGAGCTCTTTTTCCAAATCTTGTCGAACATCGAGGTATCCGGTAACGCTCTTTGGGTCTAAGAATACGAGAAGGTACATATAGAACTTTAAATTGGCTATCCCAAAAATGCCTATGAACAACAGTTTCCATCAATAGCGAGTTAAAATCAGGCAAATGCAATGCTTTGAACACGTCAATGTCCTTACTAAGGCATAAATCATAGGAAATTGTCTTTAACAAAGAACGCAAAATCGAATTAATTCTAATTTGCCAACGCAGAGCACAATGGCCATACACGGTAATACCGTAACGGAGCACACTGTAGACAAGAGCATGTACAACAATTTTTCGAACGGATAGTGGCATAAAATATCTCGTGTTGTATAGCAAACAAGACACTGCACGAATTTTCTTACACACATGAGCAAGATGAGTGTTCCAGGTTAGGTCACTGTCAAAGAATAGGCCAAGATATTTTACAGAAGATGTATGCTGTATAGGCTCACATGCACATGATAAACATCTAGACGTATGTAATCGTAAAGAGGAGGTCATATTAACTTTTTTCAAAGGGTTGTGGAAACATATTAGCTGCGTTTTAGACGCATTAACTTTAATTAAATTAGCTTCAAACCAGTCCATAGTTTTAATTACCGCAGTTTGTAAAGACGAAAAGGCATCTGAATAATTGGACGCTCTAGATAAAATAACGGTGTCGTCAGCATATTGAAATAGTGAAATTGGTACTACCATGGAGAGGTCATTAACATAAAGATTATATAACAGTGGACTTAAGACCGAGCCCTGGGGGACACCCGCTTTGATTGAAAAGAATCCGCTTTGATACCCTCCAAATGAAACACATTGACGCCTATCCTGTAGAAAGTTTTCCAGTAAATGTAGAAAAGAGCCTCGAAAGCCTAATTTTGAAAGCTTTGTTAACAAAATGTGATGGCTAACACTGTCAAATGCCTTGCGGACATCCAGGAATAGTGCGCAGGCGACTTGATTCCGTTCAAAAGAAAAATTGAGCATGTCAGAAAAGTCCTCAAGGAGCATTTGAGTACCTCGGCCTTGTGTGAATCCGTACTGATAAGGAGATAGTAAACTGTGTTTATCTAAAAAGCTATTCATAGTTATCCACAAATGTTTTTCCAGTATTTTAGCAAAGCAAGACAGAATGGAAATAGGTCGATAATGTTCTACGTTATTTCGCGCGCCTCCCTTGAATAATGGAATCACCAAAGCTGTTTTCATTGGTAATGGAATGATACCATTAGATATAATGTGATTAAAAATCGAAAGTAGAACAGCCCTTATCCCTTCAAAGTTTCTGCGCAAGTCATTAACTGAAATTCCGTCGATACCTGGAGATTTATTCGGCTTAAGGCTAAAAAGGATTGACCTAAGCTCTTCTTCAGAGAGAAGAGGAAGATAAGCTGAATCTAAGACACTATTGTTTAAGGTACATGAAGCTGGGTGTTGTCTTGCAATACCTGATACTTGAGAGAAAAAATTGTTAAATTCATTAGCAATACTCTGTCCATCAGTAGAGAATTGCGAAAGAAGGTATCTATCATTGCTTTTACTGCACTTCTTCGTACCATGGAGATCATTGATGAGCGACCAAGTTTTTTTTATATCAGAACGAGCGTCCTTAAATTTATTTCTAAAGTGCATGCGTTTGGCCTGACGAATCATGGCATTAACCTTATTTCTGTATTGCTTAAATTTCAACCGTAGCATAGTGTTACCGGGGGAGCGTTTTGACTGTGCCCATAGGAGATCTTTTTCTTTGATGGCTGCCAATATTTCTGAAGACATCCATTTCTGGTCTATGTTACGATGTTTAATTTTTACAGTGCGTGTAGCCGCCTTTTTAAAAAGGTTAAACTGAGCTACAAACTGCTCATAACCGTCAGCTGGAGATGTAGTTAGAAGAAAAGTATTCCAATCATGTTGCTCCACAAGCTTATCGAAGTGCCTGGGATCAACTATTGACAGCTCCCTCACAGCGCCAACATAACTCAACGGCTTAGATATCTCTGTTAATGAACAACAGACAAAATAATGATCGGCAAGTTTAGTTTCAATAATTGCAGACTGGATTACTACGTTCTGAGCTCGTACGTTTATATGATCAATGTTAGATACCACCAACTGGCCAGATATAAATTCCTCCCGTGTTGCATTCTGAATTGTTGCTTTTAAGCCCCATTTAGACAAAACATCAAGGTAGTCTGCGACTATGGTCACTGTGGGACGAAGTATGTCAATATTAATATCGCCATTTACACATACAAGCTCTTCAGATGAAAGAGAGGACAAAGCTAGATCAAATTCGGCCAGAAATAACCGTGCATTACAGCACGGGGGGCGATAGATTGAGAAAAGGACCAGGGATAACAAAGGAGTGCTTAAGTGCAGCGTAACTACTTCTGCCTGTTGGAATGAAAATTTTATCTCGGTCACCGACCAAATATTTTTTATAAACACAGCCACACCCCCTCCTCTTCCCATTGGACGAGTATAAGAGAACACCTGATAGCCTGGTATTTTATACTTAGTGAAACTGTCCGAAGAAATGTTAATCTCGGTCAGTACAAAAGCATCAAAACAAGAGCAAAAAGGGGAGATTAATGCGAGAAAATGGTCCCAGTATTTCCGAATGCTTCGGATATTAACATGGGTAATGCGAAAAGTATTACCTTTGAAACCTGTAAAAAAGTTCTGTACTTCTGCAAAGGAAACAAAAGTATGAAAATCATCACAGTCCATAATCGGGCGGTCCTCTCTGGATCCAATATCCTTTTAGTTTATCAGTTCAAGATCGTGTTCACAGCTGATGCGCACTGGAGTTGCTTCATCTTGCCGCTTGGCAAAGATCTTGCCATTCCGAACCCAGACATACTTGAAGCTTTTCTCCTTTCCCCGTGTGCGAGCTTTCCAGAACAGGTTTCGGTTGATTTGGGTGAGATTCTCGTTAAAATAAAGCTGGGGTAGAGTTCTCGCTTGTGCGAGCTCGCGCAGACCACCACGTGCCTTCATCCATATCTCTCGTGCGGCTGATGACGAAAATCGAACCAGAATCGGGGGGATCTTATCCTTTTTGCTTGGGAGCCTGTGGACAGCTACCATGTCGGAAGGTTGAAAAGATGGGATTGCCAGTTTTTCTGCGAGGTCGAAGACGGATTTTTTGAGGTCTTCATTGGTTGACACCGGCATGCCATGGATTTCTAGATTAGGCAGGCGGTTGTACTGTTCAGCGTCGTTTAACTCGACCTGCAGATGGGAGATGCATGCAGCGTTCTCAGACACAACATTTTTCAGTTGCGTCATCTCTGCTTTCAGGTCTTTTATTTCCTTTTTACTTGTTGTCATTTCGACAAGCAGCTGGTCATATTGGCCCGAGTTGAACTCCACAGAGGTCTTCAGCTCGTTCACAGTGGCTTTCATTTCTTCGAATGTTGTTTTTAAGGTCAACAGGTCGTTGACCTGAGCTGGTAGTCCAAGGAGACTGTCTACTTTGTCCTTCAGTGAAAGAAGTTGATCCAGCTTTTCGTTCACTTCGGCAAATTGAGCTGACAGGTTCGCAATATCCAACTGCGAAGAGACCTTATCAGGGACCGATGACTCCCGTCCGTCTTTCGCGCGACATGACCGACAGCGCCATTTTTCTCTTTTTTTAGTTCCCATAACCTGGAACGTAGATTCCGCCACACCTGAGCATGGAGTACCCATGTGGTACGGAAAAGAGCATTCTACGCAGGTTAGAAAGCGTCCATCATCAGGCAGCAGTTTTGAGCATGCTATGCACTCTTTCACAGGCATGGTAAACTGGCAAACAAAAACTGTGAATACTTGCTGCAGTTGGGTGACGCAGACGTCTTCGTTTGTGATGACTGTTGCCGGTGAGAGTCACGCAGTTCCCTGGAGAAGGTCAGTTTCAGTGATGCGATATCTCGGTCGTTCCTAGCATATTGAGAACGAATGTGATCCCGTAGAAAGGTAGAAGTCCGTCACCAGACTGGAGGTCGCCGGATGATTATAGCGGTAGTCGAGCCCGTGGCGCAAATCTGTAGTTGGCAAGTTGCTTGTGAGTCATCAGGATTGCTATTCAAGATAATATATACAGAGCGGTGGAAACAAACGTTCGGATGCTACGGCTTCTTTTTCTTCTTTTATTAACTTTAAATTAACTGATTGATTTTTTAAAGACATATAGTGCTTGGTTAATTTCTGAGAGAACTGAGCAACGAGAACGGCAGTGCAATTGCTCTCTTGTTTCAATAAAAATGCCAGCACTTTGGTGGGGTGGTGTCGTTTTAATTCCTGATATCACATGACCTCAGGCGGCAAAGTAGTCATATAAACAAATCAAATCTAGACATGTCACCGGGAAAGCTGTGAGTTACAAAAAGCATAGAGGACGAGGTTCCTTCTCTTTAAAATCGGCTGACCCCCCCCCTTTCCCGTTGTTGCGTTGGCCCTCGACGTTTCCGGTATGGGCTACCTGGCCCCCAGACTGAAATGAGCTTGAGACCACTGGTGTATGGAATAAAAACGACATAACGGGCGTTTCTATAGAAAAGGAGGACCGCGTTGTTTTCTTTTTTTTTTGGTTTTTTTTTAGCTCCCAAAATAATTTATTTGACGCCGAATGCGCACTCTCCGCGCCAATATAGCGCTGGCGGTTTGAACCAGATGTCAATGTTTCAGTACTTACCGTTGCCTAATTCGAGAGTTATAAGCGATTTTCTAAAATTTTCAATGAAGAAATGGGACCCGTTCTCGGTAGGAGACGCCGTACATCTCGATCTGCTCGAGGGCGTGGTCGGCCGCCTGTTTCGCCTTGAAAATGTTCGAAAAACGTTTAAGATTACTTCGAACAGATAAAGTAAATTCCGAAACTTTCGCATCTGGTACGGATTGTTGGCTCGTCATTTACTTTTTCCGTGAGAAATAAAACGCGGTTCTTCCCCCTCCCAAAACCCCGGTACATCTTATTATATACGAATAAATGTCTGCTCCTCCTCCCCCCCCAAAAAAAAACAAAAAAACAAAAAAAAACACTTTTTCTTTCTATTAAAAAAAAGTTAAATTTCTTTTTTAACTTTTGAATTGTAGAGTGGCAAATTTCAAACACATTGCTCGTCTACGCCTGAGAGACGAGTCTCCCGTTGGGGCAGACTAAGTTCAGGCTCTATAAACCTACACGTACTTTTCTTTCTTTACATGAGGCGTTTCTTCGGGAAATTCCGTCATCGTATCTGCAAGGAACACCGGGGGTCTTCTGTACGATGAACGAGCAGTAATGACCGCGGCTGTCCTGACTCACTGACTCACTCCCTCGCGCGCAGTACTAGGATGGCGCGGTGGCCAAACGCGTTTCTTCTTCGCTCTCTTGAGAGGCGAGCATTCACCGTTGGCGCGTGGCAGCACGCCAAAGCAACTCTTTTTCTGACTGCACCGAAACATCGCGTGCGAGCCGCGTGTTTTTCGGGAAGTGTTTTCGGCCGCTTCGCCTTTTTTTTTTTTTTTTAGCTTTTTTTGTTTTTTGTGTTTGCGTCGCTCCGTAAATGCTGGAAACTCGCAAGTGTCTGGCGGCGAGTTGAGTGAAGGAGAACGCTCTGCAAAGTGTTTCGCTCGTCCGCGCCGCTTAACAAACGGCGAAGAGGACGCGAGCTCTGCGGTATCCTGCCGTCGTTTCCCATCGCGCGCGGTGTGTTGAGTGGCCGATCGCTGGGAGCTTCCTTCCGACGTCGGGCAACACTGCACCTAGAGAAGTCAAGGCCCGCGCTTTTTCCCCCAAACGTCGTCACTCGTCGTCGTGGATCGCGGGCAGCGCCGCGTTCAGCTTGCGTCGGCCTCGTCGACAGCGCCGTCTTGCAGCGTCCGCCAAGAAGAACGCGTCTGCCACTTGGGGGGGTTCGGGTCGGGGGTACCACTAACGATGACGTCACTCCCGGGCCTTGGCGGAATCGGCGCCAGATTTTTTTTTTTTTTTTTTTTCGGCCCGCGGTTATTGGGTCAATCGTCTCTGTCCGCGCGCTTATTCTAAGATTGCGTAGTTTTTGTGTGTGTGTGTTTGTGTGTGTGGTAGAGGGGGAGGGGGAGGGGGAGTGGCGGGGAAGTGTTTACGGGCGCGTCTAGTTTTGTTTGAGGGGTTGTCCCTCATTTTTACGCGCCGTACGCCTTTGGCTGGTTCTTCGGAATAACTTGCACAGTTTAAAAGGGCGGTGCAGCAATATTCAGATGTAATTATTATTTTTTTTTTTCAATTTGTACAAGCTAGTTTATTGGCACTAGTGGGACCTAGAGCAACCAAATGTGCTAGAGGCTTAGTGCTAGTATCGGCACTTTGTTTCCCATGTTTCCCGCCATCTTGGTGCTTAATGCAGAGCAGACGCAACGCTAGATCGTCACAATTAAAAAAATGCGACTTCCTCAGCTTAGATGCGGTGTTAGGAAGCTCGGATGGTATCGTCTTGCTCGGTGGCGAACTGCCATGTCTGGAGAACGGAAACGCGTTTCCTGCGATTTCAGATCAAGCTTCAGATAACTGGCCACCATGATTTTAAGCACCGAGACGGCTAAAGTGTCGTTACTCAAATTCGTACCTTATTTAGTGGCACTAGTGGGACCCAAGCATGCTCGCACGCAACGCCACTGAGCAAGAAACCTCTTTGTTGCGGTGTAGTTTCAAGAATAAAAGCGAGTCTTTTCTTTCACCCTCTCTTTCGCAAAACTGGGTGACGTAGTTTGGAGGTCCCAGTGTTGGCATAGTTTCTTTATAAGGATGTTTGGATGTGGCTCATAGATTGGACCCGAGCATTTCGTGAGCGCTCGATTTGGGCTCGCGATAATCAGTGGCTCGATAAGCGGTCTTTGCCTGTGCTTTGCCAACCGCAGCGCTTGGATATATCATAAACATTGGCGGCATATTATCGGCTCCACAGATCACGTGGCCGCTTGTTCAGACTAAGAGTTAAAAAAACAAAAAAAACGCTACTTGTGTTTTATATTTTATTTTTGATTAAAAAAGCGATTAGCTTTTTTAGGATTTTCAGGCCATTGTGAGGTATGCTTCTGGCCGTTTATTTTTTCCGCTAAATGTAGCGGGGAAAATGACGTCACATGATTTCGTGTCGCATGACCTATACTGCTTTCTTTCCAGAAAACAGGAAACCCCAACACAGGAGGTTTTTCGTATTTTTTCGCATTTAGTTACAGTCAAACGCCTGTATAACGAAGCGTGTGGGACCGCGATAATTCTTCGTTATACACGTCACTTCGTTATATCCGTCGCGCACTTTAATGACCCCAATAAAGCAGATGTACCGGCTATTGAAGCGTTGTACAGGCTATTTCGTAGTAGAAGCGTTCGTTGTAGCGGCGTTTGACTGTACATCTTCCAGGAACACGAACCTAATATTGAGAATCACGGGATAAAAATCCACTATAATTCGCCTCTAACTCGTTTCTTTCAAGAACCTCTTCAGCTTCCCTTTGAATAGTATAAATATCGCGAAGGACGCACAAGGCCATAAACACAAAGACGGGGCTAGCATAGTCCCGTCTTCGTCTCCATGTCCTTATCTGTCCCTCGTGGTACTTAATATTCTTAATCAACGAGGTCCACCTTAATACTTTGGCAAAACGTTTATTCGCTGCTCAAACGCGAGGTATACGAGGGGCGTTCATAAAGTTCGTATTATTGGCACAAAAAATTGGAAAAAAAAAACGGAACAAAACAGGCATTAACATGAGCGCGCGTCCTTCTATACTTCGTTTCACCTTATGTTGTACCGCAGAGAAGGCTAGAAGCGCGAGCTCATAGCGTTGGGAGCTGCTTTAAACGCACGAGAGCTTGTGCCGCCGAGATGTGCCCTAAAGCAAGGAGCTCGCGCTTGTAGCCTTTCCTGCGGTACATCATAAGGTGAAACAGAGTATAGACCTTTCCAATGTTTACAAAATCACAGTCCAGCGTGCGATCTTCACAGCCCAGCACGTGCGTGTTCGTCGCTTCGGAAAGCGAGCAAAGCACGCGCCATACGCACGAACGCTCAAAATGGCACCGGCCACAAGCTCGTTTTTGGAAAGGTCTATAGTTTCCGCACAGTATAGACCTTTCCAATGTTTACAAAATCACAGTCCAGCGTGCGGTCTTCACAGCCCAGCACGTGCGTGTTCGTCGCTTCGGAAAGCGAGCAAAGCACGCGCCATACGCACGAACGCTCAAAATGGCACCGGCCACAAGCTCGTTTTTGGAAAGGTCTATAAACATCGCATGCTATAGTAGCTCTGAACGCCGCTAGGGAGTCGAAACAAAGATGGCACCGCCCGTCGGTGCCAAGCAGATGCAGTGATCCGTTTTTTTCCTTCGAAGGGAAGCAATGCCAAGGATATTAATTCCAATCTGGGAGCGTTGTTCGGGGACAACGCCCAAGTTTATGACACTTTAGTTAAATGGTGCAGACGCTTCCAGTGTCGCCAGATAAGAGGAAAGCATTTCAAGGACGGCGACCAAGTGATTGCTGAAGTGGAGCGATTCCTGTACGCTCAAAAGGAGGAGTTCTATAACATTGGCTTCCGGCATGTGGTGCATCGCTGGAAAAAGTGGATAACTTTTGGTGGCGAACAAGTAGAGAAAGCCTCAACTCCTACTCGACTTTGATTGCTAAATCTTTATTCCTTCGTGACGATAATACGAACTTTATGAATGCCCCTCGTACATGAAGGTCCGCAAAGAACGCAGACATCTGTGCTTCTCATAATCATTTTTAAAGGTATGAAATCGTCTCAACTGCGGGAAATCAGTAAATGAATAAACAACAAACTGTATAAATGGTGCTTTAGTGAGCTCCAAGCTGTAAGGACTCCACATGCTCTGATGTCTCTGAAGTTAAAGTGAGCTATTTATAAACCGGGGGGCCTAGTGGGCCTAGAGTCGTGGGGGTTAGCGTAAGGGTTGTTGAAGTGAGTGAGCTCGACTGGACAGCCGGGCCGAGTCAACAGTCATCTAAAAGTCGATCGAGCAGGTTCCACGAGCGCAGTCGACTCCATTCTATAGCGACAGTGTCGTAACCTCTTTGCGCCCGCTAAGCCTAATTCATTGTGGCGACGGTTCATTGCGCTATCCGCCCGACTCGTGTGTATACGCATCAGTAGCGCTCAAGGTTGGGTGTGCAAGAATGGAGTGGGGAAATTATGTTCCCTAAAGGGGAACGCTAGTCCATTGTCCCCCTCTTCAGACCTTCGCCGTGTTCGACAGACCCGAACTAATGTTCCAAAGAACTCCGCAATTTTTCGGCATGATCGCCTATAACGAATTCGTTATATAGCAACTTTGTTGTGTGTTCTTTTTTTCCCGCTATAGCGAGAATCGATGTCGTGGGAGCGCGTGCAGACCGGCTTGAGCGGATTCGATTCTCCTGAACTAATCAGGGACCGTATGCTTTAGCAAAAACAGTTATTTCCGTTTGCGCATTTTTTTTGCAGATCATGATATAGATAATGAAAAGGGGGGGGGGGGCGTTTGGTAAGGGTACAGTTAATTCGGGTACTAAGAAAGAATGAACGGGTAATTAAAGGGACGGCACGTGGGTCATTAGAAACGGGTGCACGTGTAGTCTTCTGTTTTGCTTGTTTTTCCATTTTTCCTTGGCTCAGGCCTCATCGAACTCTCTTCAGTTTGTTTGGGTGATCTAATCATTTGATTGGGAGTCATTACGTTTAGTTAGGCATGGGTTTGGACGTTAGAATATAGTTTAGATTAGGTCAAGTTAGGATGTTAGGTTCGGTTAGGTTAGGTTAAGTTAGGGTTTGAACTAGGGCGCAAAACTACAAATCGTGAGGGATATAAGACGTGCAAAAGGAAGATAAAAGGAAATAAGAAACGTTTACGACGCACGCACTTCGTCAGAAGGGCGTGCTGGTGCTTAAAGACCCGTTGAGTAACAATGGCGCACACGCACAATGTAGAGCCAACTCAGCGCTCAATCAGCGCCGGTGCAGCTGCACCGCATGTTTAAACCGGCTTTGAATGATTTTTTTTTTTAGAGAGAGATTTTGACCATTTTTGGGGATTAGAAATGCCGGGTGGTGGCTTTAGTTACTGGGACATCCTGATGACAACGTTGAGCCTGCGCACTTGAACCGAACGTTGGATACACGAGGGATAGTGGATGGTGTGGCGAATCATTTTCAAATCAGTCGAGCGTCTGCATTTGCATCGATTCACGACAGGCTTAGGTTTCGAAAAGTTTGTGCGAAATGGACATCTGAAACGTTTGTGGGGAAAAGCTTTGAGTCGCCTTCGTATAAGGAGTATTCACTGGGCGCCATATTTGTGGGTGCTGTCTAGAGCGCATGATCTGAATGAGCCCACATTAATAGGCTGCTAAGACCGGCAATCTTGAGGGTGCGGAATGCACGTTACAAAAGAACTGTGGAAGCTCGCCATCAGCACGCGCTCAGCAGTCGTGCACACAGCTATGGCCGCCAGTGAATACTTCCTATACCATTTGTCGTCGGGACGCAAGCCAAAAGAACGCGTCAAATATAGACACCACCACGTGCTAGCCACTACATATCATATCAGTACGCGGAACAACCTAGAAAGGCAGTATTCATGCGCGAGTTATGTGGCGTCAGCGCGACGTTTTTCTGACTGCGCCTCAGTAGCGGACTACTTGCACATCGCGGAGGTAACAGTGAACATTTTCAATTTCTAAGTGAGAGCTAAAATGAATAAAAATAAAATTATTCTCTCTACCTGCACCACCAAACGGTATAACATGTAAAAACCAATTAAGAATAAATGAAAAGCGTCTATACTCGGCGACAACTTTTCTTGGCATTGAAGGGAATGCTGGGGGGGGGGGGGGGAGGGGGGGGGGGGGCGGAGCTCCTGCACATGTATCACT
Organism: Ixodes persulcatus; assembly: GCA_013358835.2. NCBI lineage: Eukaryota > Metazoa > Arthropoda > Arachnida > Ixodida > Ixodidae > Ixodes > Ixodes persulcatus. The sequence continues at coordinate 27,174 of JABSTQ010005956.1, read as the reverse complement.
CCGCCAAGCATCCGGGCTCTCATTACGTCAGTTTTGGTTTCGTTGTCGGCATTCAAGGCAAGCACTCTATACAGCTCGTTAGTGTCTATGAAACCGTTTCCAGTGGACATACCAGGGCTCAGAGCAGATGCCATCTGTTAAGGAAGAGATCCCGGGTACGTCCGTTTCGATGGTGTCGGTTTATCGTTCCCTCTCGTGCCGTTCATGATCTCGTGGTTCTGTGCTCTTCTACCTCATTTTCTTCTTGTTGCCCCCTACCAGATCTTTAGTAACTAGGAAACTAATTTCTTTTTTATATTTTTATTTTTCAAGATTCATAATGACGTGACAATTATTATTCAAATGACGAATATTGAGATTATAATTTACGTTACAGCCAAACCACAATTTAGACCCGGGGACTGTATTCAGCTGCGTAAGAAGACAGCGTGCTTCGGCTCTGTAGCTTTGGCAGCATTGCCAAGAAAAGTTGTCGCCGAGTATAATATGACCAAAAAGGAAAATTTGATTAAAAAAGACAGTCAACCAAGAAAAACAGGGAGGCAGCAAAACTACTCGATTGGTTACGGGGCTTGTGTTTTGTCAGCGGACTTTTATCGAGTATAAAGTCAGGGTAATAATGGCGTAGTTTAAAATAATGTCCGTTTAGTTTTGTGCTCCTTGGTCTTGTGTCTTGGTTGAGACGACGACGAGGTTTCTTCACTGGTTTCGTTTGCTTGCGTTATTTTTTTCTCCATCTGTAATATAAAAGAAGACAAATTTGTATTATGGGGTTTAGTATAAATGTTTATTTTATTGCTTTAGGTTTAATCTAAATTACTGTTCCAAGCTGGTTTTTTTTCCCCGTATTTTAAAGCTAAAATTTCGTGATAATGGATTTGAATATTATCCTATCATTAAGTTGTAATGTAGCCTTAGGGGTCTATGGTCCGCTCGGTGATAGTGTCTCTTTGTTTCGAGAGATATACTTTTCAAGAGGTATAGAAGAGGTATTCTTTCAATAGTTATATACTCGTTCCCAGCCACCGGGTGGACATACCCAGTGTGGGCGACGAAAAAAGAATAAAGCATTTCAACCTGCACATAGCGGAAAAAAACACAGGCGAGGCAAAACGAGAATGGGTGACGGTTAGTACACTTATATCCTGAACGACTGGCGCGTTTACCGCGTCAAAAAAAAAAAAAAAGAGGTCCCTCGATTTCCGTCTTGTGACGTCATAGGAGTGCCACGCTGTCGCCGAGTGCGATCCTGGCGGTGTGGCAGCACCGATAATGGATGTGGCAGACGCCTGTTCCCGTTGCAGATTGCTCTCGTGCTCGACGGTCCGCGCAAGCTTCGGCAGCCAAGAGTTGGGACGCGGCGGCGACAGCGACACTCGCTTTTGCTCGTGCTGTTTGCCTGGACTCCTCCGCTTTCGATGCACGGGCGGTATATAGGACGCTAAACGCGCCACTCGGAGACGCGTTCGATCCAGGCGCCGTAATAGTGTTCCGGCGTAATCTGTAGCATTTTCTGGTCGTATTGAGGTCAAGCATTGCGGATGGAGTTGTTGCATAGCTGATGCCCTTTATTAAAAAAAGAAAAAGATGGTGTTCCATAAAGGTGAAAGAGGTGGGGGGCTGCGATCGACATAAATCGATATGCTATTTCCTCGAACCCCTACGAGTTATTCTCCTTCCCACTTTTTTTTTTTTGCGGTGATGAGGTACCGGGCGTCGCTTGACCGATTTATGGTCTCCTTTTTATGCTATTTTTTATATGTAATTTCTTTTGCCAGTTCGTCGTTTTCGCATTTTAAGTCTGGTTCGTTCGGCTATCTTTTGTCTGCAGCGTTTTCTTCGCGCCAAAATTCGCTTCGAGAAATTCGAGGGTCCTCCTCTATGTACGGTCTCGGGGACAATGGACTTGAACGAATGAATGAAATAGTAACGAGCTTTATTGGAGGTGATAAAATAAATGAGGGGAACATTGTAGCGTACTGAGAACCGGGTGGATTATTTGTCGCTCTAATTGCCACCGGGAAATGCCTCTGGCTCGAACCAACACTTCCCTTATTCCGTTTCACTTTAAAATCCGAGCGCAGCCGGTACGCTCTGATCCGATGGAGTCATTCAAGCAGGACCAAACGTGCATCTTCATAGCGCTCGTCGTCTTTGTGCGTCTGCTCTCACCAACTAAACCAATTACGTTCAGTGAATGCGCCGCGATCCTGCGCTTTTTATATGCGTGATTTCTATGCGTGATGTCTATGCGCGTAGGAAAACGGAGTATAAATGACAAATCACGCGCAGTGAATGCGCCGCGATACTGCGCTTTTTATATGCGTGATTTCTATGCGTGTAGGAAAACGGAGTATAGATGACAAATCACGCGCAGTAAATGCGCCACGATCCTGCGCTTTTTATATGCGTGATTTCTATGCGTGAGTTTTATGCTTGTAGGAAAACGGAGTATAAATGAGAAATCACGGGCAGTGAATGCGCCGCGATACTGCGCTTTTTATATGCGTGTAGGAAAACGGAGTATAGATGACAAATCACGCGCAGTGAATGCGCCACGATCCTGCACTTTTTATAAGCCTGATTTCTATGCGTGTAGGAAAACGGAGTATAGATGACAAATCACACGCAGTGAATGCGCCACGATCCTGCGCTTTTTATATGCATGATTTCGATGCGTGTAGAAACAGTATAGATGACAAATCACGCGCAGTGAGTGTGCCGCGATCCTTCGCTTTTTTATAAGCGTGATTTTTATGCGTGAATCAATCCGTGTAGAAAAATGGGATATAGATGACAAATCACGCGCGGTGAATGCGCCGCGATCCTGCGCTCTTTGTAAGCGTAATTTCTATGCGTGAATCAATGCGTGTAGGAAAGCGGAGTATATACGGCAAATAACGTGCAGTGAATGCGCTGCGATCCTGCGCTTTTTATATGCGTGATTTCTATGCGTGTAGGAAAACGGAGAATGGAAGATGAAAAATCACGCGCAGTGAATGCGCCGCGATCCTGCGCTTTTTATATGCTTGATTTGTATGCTTGGTTTTTATGTGGGATTCCTATGCGTGATTCAATGCGTGTAGGAAAGCGGAGTATAGATGACCAATCACGCTCAGTGAATCCGCCGCGATGCGGCGCTTTTTATATGCGTGATTTCCATGCGTGATTCAATACGTGTAGGAAAACTGGGTATAGATGACAAATCACGCGCAGTGAATGCGCCGCGATCCTGCGCTTTTTACATGCGTGATTTCTATGCGTATAGGAAAACGGAGTATAGATGAGAAATCACGCGCAGTGAATGCGCCATGATCCTGCGCTTTTTATATGCGTGATTTCGATGCGTGTAGAAACAGCATAGATGACAAATCACGCGCAGTGAATGTGCCGCGATTCTGCGCTTTTTATAAGCGTGATTTCTATGCTTGAATCAATGCGTGTAGGAAAACGGGGTATAATGACCAATCACGCGCGGTGAATGCGCCGCGATCCTGCGCTTTTTATAAGCGTAATTTCCATGCGTGAATCAATGCGTGTAGGAAAGCGGAGTATAGATGGCAAATAACTTGCAGTGAATGCGCCGCGATCCTCCGCCTTTAATACGCGTGATTTTTATGCGTGATTTCCATGCGTTAGGAAAACGGAGAATGGAAAATGAAAAATCACGCGCAGTGAATGCCCCGCGATCCTGCGCTTTTTATATGCCTGGTTTGTATGCGTGGCTTTTATGTGGAATTTCTATGCGTGATTCAATGCGTGTAGGAAAGCGGAGTATAGATGCCAAATCACGCGCAGTGAATCCACCGCGATGCTGCGCTTTTTATATGCGTGATTTCTATGCGTGATTCAATGCGTGTAGGAAAACGGAGAATGGAAGATGACAAATCACTCGCAGTGAACGCGCCGTGATCCTGCGCTTTTTATATGCTTGATTTCTAAGCGTGATTCAATGCGTGTAGAAAAAGGGAGTACAAATCACGCGCAGTGAATGCGCCGTGATCCTGCCCTTTTTACATTGACCTAAAACGAAAGAAACACACAAGAGGACGAAACTGATCACCAACACGCTCAAGTCTTTAATTTCCCTTTTTATATGCGTAATTTCTGTGCGTGATCTTATGCGCGATTTTTATGCGTGAAGGGAAACGGAGAATAGATGACAAGGCCGCAGTGCTGGATTTGATACGTCACCTATCGGATGCCAGCGCGGGACACACCTTGGACACGAGTGTGGCGTCAGCGTTCGGCTGGGATTCGTGGTCGTTTTGCGAGAACACGAGTCAGCCAATGAGTGAGAACCACGGAAAAATCACGGCCAATGGCGGAGCTCCGAATGATTGCACCCGAAAAGTTATTGGATCATCATCGAATATTGTTCAATGAGCTCGGAATCTATCCAGGCATAGCTGAGTTGATACATAATTTCGCCGATAAGCGGTGTTACAGCCTTCCACCTTTTTGCGAAAAAGAAACAATAACAAATTACCAACATCGCTAGCAACGTTGGCTCTTTTTTATCGTCTTCCGTTCTAGACATATCGCCTTAATTATTGACGCTAACGCCCCACTTTGATGACGCGTAGTATATCGTCCTGTAGCTTATCGAGTTGTGCGCGGAATGGTCCGCGTTGTTCATTCGCTCCGTGGAATACATATGCTGCAAGAACAGCAACAAAAACAACAACAAAAACAGCGACAAAAGCGATGCGTATTTAGCGCCGCTGTATATCCGATACCACAAGTTTCTTGTCCGCTACAACAATGTTTACTCGTGATTTATATAGGGTGCGTGATATGTACACCCATGTGCCTATACATTACAGGAAAAATTTTCCAACTGGTAGATTGAGGTCACGTGATCTGTGGGCCGCGTTTGCAATACGAGCTGCGAATTGAGGCGTCCATCGTCTACAATCGTCTCTTCACAATCCGCCCGCTTTCCTCCTTGCCAGGTGACAAGGCTGCGCATGCGCAGTTGAGACCAATCTGTCTCGGACGAGGCGGCGTCCGCCTTTAAATGGCAGACGCTCTCCACGGTTTGAATTGCTCCCTCTCTTAAATCTAAGCATTTTTCTAGATGATACAGCACGTCTCAACGCATACTATATCGAGCCCCAAACATTCCTTCGCTTATTGGAAAGCGACGAAATGCAAAACAATAAAAAGATAAGAGGCCCACGCGATGCTACTTCGATCGCTCCTCGTGATCCTCTTTATTTATTTATTTTTTTTTTGCAGAAAAAGTGGGGTTGGGATGCAAGTTCCGCTGCGTCAACGTTCTAACACATTTAAAATTCAGCGGGCCTTACGCTGACTGTAACAACAGGGGGATAACATATACACGTACAGCGCATCGTAAGCTATATATATATATATATATATATATATATATATATATATATATATATATATATATATATATATATATATATATATATATATATCGTGCGCACTTATAGTGTGAGCATGCCCCAAGGCCATGTCAAAAAGTATACATCTTTTTTTTTTTTTTTCGCAACTGCTTTTTACGTTTTGTTATCCGCGCGATCGCGTATACAATGTTGACACCGAACGCAAATTTGTTGGTCGATCGACCTGCGACGGTGTAAATTAGGTCGGGGCTAGGGCTTAGCATGCACTCACGTCGAGGTACTTGTCTTGTTAACGCGTTACACGAAGATAAATTAAAAAAAAAAAATGCCCGGCATGACGGGCTTGTACGTTGAAGCGTGTTCGTTTGGATCGCTTCCGCGTTGGAGATTTGACGCAGCCGGCTGTATAATACCTCGTTTGGCGGCGCGCGTGACCAAAAGCGTATCAGCGCACGGTCGGCCAAAAGCTGCACGATATGATCTCTTGAGCATGATTGATTCTACTTTTAATAAAGTGCAACTCCGATCTTAAGTCGAACCAAAATAAAAAAAACGATTATTCATTTAAGGAGAATGAATACGAGCGATGCTAGAATATTACACTGTAGTGTAATATTCGCGGTTTCCCATTATAACGAGAAACCGCGATCCACTCTAAACCTGACAAAAAAGAGTCGTATTTTTCGCCCGCAATGTGCGGAGAAAGGAAAGCGATAGGTGTAGCACGGTCGCGCAATGCGGCTAGAATGATGCCGTTACGTACCTAAGGACGGAGGTGCGACGTGGTTGATTTTCATAGCCGTCGTGGTTGGCGTCGTGGATGCCACTCACGACCGTCACCGGCGCTCGGTGATCCGTGAAGTGGGTAAGCGCGGTGGACGTTTCTAAAACCGTCCAACGTTGCGCGTAGCAACTGGATACTGCCAAAGTGGGATTTCGCATAACGCGAGTAATGTTTGAAAACAAGTCTTTCAAGCAGATGACACGGAAGATTCCCCCTTCGTCGCGTCGTTACTGGCGGGGTGCCGGGGCTCCCCTCTATTCTCTCTACGCGCTGCGCGGCCGACGGGAAAACCCGACTTCTTTGGCCTCGCGCCCAGAGCGGAGAGAAAAAAAGTTTTTCCCTTCTTCGCGCGCGCTCGCGCGGCGGCGACGATTGACAAAATTGAAGTCTCTGCAAAGTGTCGCCCGTAAAGCTATCGCTTTGCGATGCTACCACCAGCTTCTCAGCGTGCATTCAGCGGGTTCGCTGTATGTCAAGCAACCTTGTGCCCGATGTCATGTTCGTAATCAAAGAGTTTACTATAGTTCGTACTGCCACTTCTTTCGCCATTTTTTTTTTGCTGTGTTTTCAGTTGCCCCAGTCGACATTTTCTGCTTGTTACATTATGTTTTAATGGCCCTAGTTTGTAAAGGCTCCTAAGCGATCGCGCACGAAAATGACTGACTCGCTTGCTCGCTCAAGAGCGTCGCGGTCCCGAAGGCGGCATTCACTGGCGGCCATAGTTCAGTCCGTTCCTGCTCAGTGCGAGCTTACGATTAGCCTCCACTATACGCCTCTGCAGCGTGCCTTGCACACCACCAAGGTTCTAGTTCTTCTCAGAAGATAAGTGGGGCCTTGTTCTGAGCCTGCGCTGAGCGTTCCTTTCGTCGTGGCGTACTCGCTTTTCGGCCGACAACTTAATAATTGTGTACTGATATCTGATGCAGATATTTGATATCTACGAAGAAAGCGGTAAAACATCCGTAGCATCTTACCTGACTGATCGGAACTGCTCTTGCGACTAGGCCTGTCGTAAGTTTTGCGGTGTCGTGGTACGAACGTGGCGTCACACCGCGGCCGTGCAGCTGATTTCAAGGGTGGCTATCATGCTCGAGTGGGAAGTTTCGGTTTCGCCGTATAGACCCGCAAAACAAAACTTTTGAGATACGGTATCCACAAAACTACACAATAGGGAGTTTTAGAATAACGTACGCAATTTTAGCGCACGCTAGCGCTAAATTTAGCGCTTGTATTAGCGCACGCGACGCAAGAGAGTTTTAGAATAGCGTTTCTCCGTCGCGACGCAAAAGCCCAAGCATCTCGCGCTTGCGACGCCACCAAGATACAGTCACAATTTTTATTTCACACAAGAAATGCTGTAACTTTTCGTGTCCGCTTGCGTCGCCTCGATAAGAGAGGTCTCGTGTACTGACCTTCGCACACCGCCGAGAAATGTTCGCGCGTCACAAGCATCAAGTTGCCGGTGATCGTTGCCAAACTGAGTACAATGTCGTCCCGTATTGAAAATCGCAGTCGCGAGGATGCCGCCGACGTCGCACTCACGACGCCGCCAAAGCAGCCGCCGCCATTTTTTTAACTCTGCTCGTCTTGGCTTTAGCCAACTTCTCATCACGAATCCTTCTTGGAGAAGTGCAAAGACTCTTTGCGTACGCACGCTATTTCCGAGAAATAGCGCACGCTAAAATTGCGCACGCAAAGCGCAAAACCTGGTTTGCGTTCGGAGCATGCGCAGTGGCGACGACGCTATTCTTTGCGTACGCAAAGCTTTAGCGTGCGCTATTCTAAAACTCCCTAATAAATGAAAAAAAAAACACCTCGTAATTCAGGGACACTTCCTTCACTGAAAACACTCGTAACCCTAAAATAATAATTAAAACAAAATTGTACTTACGATTCTATGAAAGGATAAAACATTGATGACGGGGACGCCAAACTTCTTTCATCGATGTTTTATTCTATCGTGTATTCGTACCTATTCACCAACACGCTCGTTTTTAGTTATTAGTTACCCTTTAATGGAGATAAGAGGAACGTGAGACTGTTCATTTTTGACTCCAAGCTTAGACCGCGCTTTTTAGGCACACCATCGAAGCTGTAGCCAGCATTCGATAATTCGTTTCATGACGTCACAGATAGGAGCCAGTATTCGCTGACAAGACTAGAACTGTGGGTAGGTACTGGGAACGTCCCGTGTCCAGCGTGAGCTTTTCCTCCTGTACGGAGAGCAAGTCGTCTGCTTCTTGCGCAGGAGTTGCGGTGACGTCAGAACGACCCCGAGCTCTGATTGGCTTTGATTGAAAGGTTAGTGGGTAAACCTCAATGCTAGATGCCTTGAGGTCTACCCGCTATATATATATATTTCTTTTTCCAATCAGTCAATAAGAGTTTGGCGTTCTAAGATCATCGCAAACCCTGTGTGATTCACTCTAAGAAATAGGGGGTGTACACGGATACTCCCCTTGTCCCTTATCTAACTCCTCAAAACTACATTTCTTCGTTCTGTCCACTGACGTCGAGCTGGCGATGCCAACTTTTACGTATCAAAGACTACAAAACAAAAATTATTGAGGTTTTGCAGCCGGGCCGCAAAAACCTTGATTGTCTTAATGCAGCCTTTAATGAGTACATTAGCTCTTTTAATAGGTTGTATCGCTCGACTATCAAGCCGCTCGTAAAAGTTGGTATCGCCAGCCCGACGTTAGTGGACAGAAGGACGAAATGTAGTTTTGTAAAGTTACATACGGGACAAGGGGAGTGCCCGTGTACAGCCCCTTCTTCTTAGAGTGAAGAAGCAGGCGAACTTGCGTTCCGCACATCTTCGAGAACAATGGGGCGTCTCGTGAGTTTCGAGCGTGCACACGCAGCCAAAGCACGTGGTATAAGGCAGCGAGCGAGTGTTGGAGTAAAGGGCTGTTTATACTCCGACGTTAAGCGCAGTGAACGCAGCGTAGCGCAGAACGCGCGCCTTTCATTGGCCGGCAACCAGGAACTCGCCATCTGCGACCAATCAGTATCTGCGCGCGCTGCGCTACGCCGCGCCCGTCGACGTTACGTTGGAGTATAAACGTACCTTAAGGTCTCCCAAAGGAGACGCCATCCCGTTTTCAGTGTCTATGGGGGAGTGTGGGACACCTATGCGGATCCAGAAACCGATGAACAGAGGGAGACGAGAACGCCGAGCTCTGGTTGGAATGATTAGGGGGTAGACGCGAAGCTATAGCCGCCTTTTGTCTCCCCTGCTGTCGTCGAACGCGTTCGAACGGGAACGCCGGCGTACCGCGTTTTATCGGTGCGGTGGAGACAAAGGCACCTCGCGTCTACAGCCTATAATCATCCGAACCAGAGCTCGGCGTTCTGACGTCCCCGCGCGCTTTCCTGTCCTCCTCTCCCCCAGTTTCTGCCCGCATAGAGGGCGCGCCGCCGACTGCGCGCCTGAGTATTTACCAGAGTCCTTTGATCGACGGACTCTGCTCCTCCACACCCCATTGCGACCGCCGCGTCTCCGTGCCTCCACCGGTCTTGTACACGTTACTCGAAAACAAGGAATTGATTACAAGTACGATTACTCTCGGTTAAGACTTATTCCCTGGGATTATTTGATTACTCGAGAAGAACAAGAATTGGACGTTACTTGATAAAGTAACCGCTACTTTGCCGGTTACTTCAGATTTTAAAACGACATTCTTTTTGCCGGTTTGATAACGGTAAGTCTTTTGTACTGTTTATTATTATATATTAGAATCACCTAACTATAAACTGCTTATCTTCTTAATCCACCAATTTTGGTAAAGCCACTTCCTGTCGAAGACTTTGTTCGAGGATTCCTTGGTATGAAACTTTTACAAACGAAGGGCGCCATTAGAAAGGGGAGGAGGAGAACTAAGGGTTACAAGTAATTTTAGTACTTCCAAAAGTAATCAAATTACTCTGGCGTTTACTTACGAATAGCTGTAATCAAATGATTATAAAATTACCCTAAAAAGTAATCCCGTACAAGTCTGGTCTCCACACGAGGTGGGGGTGTCAGTATGATGCCCCACCTCGTGGCGAAGGGGGGGGGGGGGGGTCATACTGATAAACGTTTTTGGGGAGTGACAGGCATGTAAGGAAGGGGAGAGCGAGGAAATATGGCAAGCGCGAAACGAAAAAAAAAAAATATGGACAAAAGAAGGTTTTTTGAGTTGTGAATGTGAAGAAAAGAAAACATGCAGTCGAAAGGTCATTACGACTTCCCAAGAATTATTTTACTTTCCACCTTCAACAGAGTCAGCTTGTTTTGTTCCCTATAGTAATAAAAAGAACGCAGGCAAACAAACGGGAATGATGTATGCGGGAACGCGCAATGGAAAAGGAAGTTTGCAGTTTCCCAAACTATATTTTTCTTACCCGTAGCATTTCCTTTTCTTATTCGTCCTTTTCATCACTTTCCCTCGGCATATGTAAGAAAACACTGACCTTTCCCCATTACCCCAGCTTGGCGGGTCCCTCTATTTGCGTTCCCCTAAACAACGACGGCAATGGGCGGAGGGAGTAAATAGGCGAGGGAGGGGAGGACGCGGCGTCGAATCGGGGTTTGGGGTCGTAAATTGTGTCGGCATCCTTCCCCCCCCCCCCCCCCCTCTTTTGTTTCTTCTTTTTTTGTGTTTTGTTTTTGTTTTGGCAGAGGGGGCTTAGGGAGACTGGGGATTCTAGGGAGCGCAACCGAGAAAGCGAAGAGAACTCCAGGTAGCGCACTTTGATTCCAGCTGACGGCCTGTATATTATCCAACATTACGGGGTTTTCACACATCTGTACCTTGTTTCGCTGTAACTTGGCAAAGAGCGAAAGCTTTAAGCCCCCTCGAACCAATGAGAACGACGGTAGCGAAGCACGTGACAACCCTCACCGAAGGTACAGGGGCGAAAGCGTAACGTAAGTTTGAGAAGATGGGAAGGGGGAATCCCTCTGTTATCGGGGCCCTTTTTCCGTGTGTTCGAAACGTCGCTTTTTGTCCCTAGAAGTCTCCCTGTCACTCGAAATTCGTACAACAATAGCGGCTTTCCTTTTTTTTTTTCTGCCCGTGGCTTTGACAGCACTCTTCGTTGGGTAGATGGACACCTGTCTCCATCCGACGTGCTGATTGGCTCGTAGTCTTCGCCGTTTGCCAAGTTACAGTGAAACTAACGTTGAGTGAAACGGAGCGTGGCTTCGACCTTGATTTGACTTTGTCTCGGCTCGGCTTGGATTGGACCGACCTTTCCCCTTTTTTTGTTTTGTGTGGGTGGAGTGAACGGACCACTGCTTTTTGGTTGCGTCAGACATTGTTTCTAATAAAAGAAAAACGGAGTAGACTTTTTTTTTAAGTGCTTTTTTTAGATATTAGAGATGGGCTGGTGTGCTGCACGTCGTATTTGCGGCTTTAATTACAATTTCATACGTAGTTTCGGATATATCCGCTCTTGCAATTTCCAACCCTCCTTTAGTTTAGAAATCGGAATTTTCTCATTTACGCATACAGTCGTTGTTGGAGGACTGACGCAAGGCAGCTTGAGGTGTATATGGGCAAGTTTTAGTCTTGTTCGTCGCGTAAGATAGTGGAAATTGCGGCGGAATTTAAACTGCCAGTCTTTGCTCTAATCAAGCCCAAGTAATAAATTACTCACCACTACAGCATGCAATCAAATTCTTAAACACGTTTTGAAAACTGCCACAATTGACGTAGTGGACCCTTTTTCCTGCTGGAGGTTGCGGCCATGGCTCTTTCTGCGGCTATGATTTGCGAGGCGAAGTCTCAACCTCGGGGGAGAGAGAGAGGAGTTGGTAGGGGGAGGGGGGGGGGGGGTCGGAACAATAATGGTGAGATTGCAACATCATTCTCTTTTGAGGGGCGGCGAAAATGTAGCTTACTAGGAATCCGTTCGCCAACATCATTTCCCCTGGCCGGAAGTTTATCATCTGCTTGAGGATTGTTGTGTGCGTACTAACGCGTTTTTGGGGCGCGTTTTTTGCCAGGTTTTTTTTAGCATAATCATCGGGTAATGGAATATTACGCAAGAACCGAATTGCTCACGCCCAGAGAAGGGCAGTTGGCCTTTCAGCCTACTGCATGTGGCAATCCCTCCCAAGTGCAGTTTGGGAGGGATGGCGTCCGTGCTTAATAGGCTCTGACGCTCGTGCTAAAAAACACTTGGACATTGCGGACACGTTCATTGGACGACGGCGTCGGAAGGCACCCAGAATTTGTGACTACTTTGTGCGCTGCTTTTATGCTTCGTAGGCAGCTGAACTGAACCAAATATTTAGCGTTAAAGGTGTATACTCCGACGACTTTTCAACTACCCCAACTAACTATTATTTCGCGATCACCGGCCTTTACCCTTTCCGGTATGCTATTTAGTATCGCGAAATTCAGAATGGTTATTGTGAAATCCGCAAGTGAAAATGATCTCAAAACCAACATTAAAATGTAACCGCACTTTTGAGTGCCGTGACGTCAGTGGAAGGCAGGCTTGCAGGTCGAACGGGCAGTCTAAAATTGAACTGTGCCCAGCGTTTGTTTCGTGCTAATTTGCGGGTGCTAGAGCGCGCTTTCAAAGCATTCCTTTGACGCCATGAAACTGCTTCTAATCAGTTGAGAACAAAGTCTACAGTCCAAAGAGTGAACTCCCATGCCTTCCGCTGATGTCACTTTATGATTTCTTGCGAATTTGAAACTTTCCCTTTGAAAAAAGGGGGGAAAAAGCACGGTGATGATTAAAAGTTTAAACCCAATAACCTCGCGAAAATTTTTTATTTTGGCCCAATATTTGAATATTCATTTCAGCGATGTTTGTTGATGTGTTAGAAAATTTTCAAGCACGTCTGGGGCTATAAAAGAAAGAAAAAAAAAAACGCGAAAATACCCTTAAAAAAAAAAAGGAAAAAACCTTGTATAGTGTTTTTTAAACACAACGTCGCCTCTGAGGTTTCCGAAATATGAATCTCTTTGCCGGCTACTCATAACTATGTTTGTCATATCAGCAGCTGTCTTGCCCGCGGGCTGGGCAAGGTACATTGCACCCTTTTGAAAAGGTCTTTTACACCTACCTGCTCCCCGCGCTTTGCGCGCGACTGCAGAGCCCTTGTCAAACTGCCAGTACACCATACAAACGACAGGTGGGCAGAGGCTGTTTGAAGCACACGTTTCTTTCAAACACGTGTGACGGCCCTGTGACATTGGTCGTACAATGACTGTCTTTAGACATGTGCGAAACACACATCTAGTGTGCACGAAGCAAACGTGTTTCGAACTTGCTTGTGGTCTGCCCACGGATAACTCTGCAGCAAACACCCTGCCTTTGCTTCTTCTTTTTTTTTTGTCGTTTAATTCGCGAGCAGCGTGATTGCGACTTCGCGGTTTCCATATCGCTTGAAGCTGATGATGCTGATTGCTAACAACATCTCACCCGGACGTCTCGGACCGTGCGTTAGAGGGAGCGCATGCGTGGGTTAGAAATTAAAAGTCGCTATGGTCATCAGCTTTAGCCTCCCTCGCGTGCAAAGCATCAAGCTTCGCAGCAGCGTTACTGTAGAGAATTGAGGCTGCAGGTTGCGCCAGGGACAATAGAATCGCCCCCCCCCCCAACTTCCCCCCACCCCCCTCCCACATCCGTCTGGTAAGGCTGCTCCCCGCTGAAATTGGCGGAATCCGTCCACCGCTCTGCGCGCCCTGTGGGGAGCGTCTGGGTTCAAAGATTGATCGGCACTGGAACGAAACCGGAAATGCAAACATTGAGAAGAGGAACGCCGACAAAATTTCGGCATAACTGTTCAAAAAAAAAAAAATAAATAAAGGAAGGCACGCAAAAAAAAAAAAATAAATAAATGTTTAACAGGTACAAAAACACACGTGATATCGTGATGCTCTTCTGAACGTCTGCAGTTTAGTACGTGACTCTAGAGTGGCCCATGCGGGCCATTCCGTTGTAAAACGAGCCGGACAAATTGACGCCTGCGCATGGAAAGCTTAAACTTTCTCAGAACGTGCACTGAGCAGGTCAGTTTTAGCGTGTGTGATTTCAAGGCTCAGTTTTCTTCCTGTTCATGATTTATATTTCTTCGCGTTTCTTCCTGTTTGAATATTTAATCACCTCTGAGTTGTGCTCTAAAAAAGAAAAAAAATTAGACATTAAACTTTTTTGCGAAAAGGACGTTCGCCTGCCGCAGGCATGTATGTTTCAGTGGTGGAACTGCTGCGCCATTAGCGGCAAACTGTGCCAGAACGAATAACCTGCTACATGCTGCTACAAAGGCTATATTTGTGCTCAATTTGCGCCATGTCTGCACCAAAAGGTAGCTGTTCTTGAAAAGGAAACTGAAAGTGTCTGGCACGTGTCATTGTTGGCAATGCTACTAAAAATAACAATTTTTTTTGTTTATCACAATGTTTGAAGAGTAGGGTTGCGCGAATATTCCAATTTTCGAATAGTAGTTTTGAATAATACGCTATTTGATATTCGCTCGAAAATTAACTGCGATGTTTGTACTTTTCGGAGCGTTGACCGCGGCGGGTTAGCTCCGTTGAGTTCGCTCCTCATCAAGCACTAGTGCCGTGCGGAGAAACTATACTCGCGGAGCTAACACCTCGGTCTCGCGACTTCCTTCGTCGCAGCGCAGCCGCGCGCTGAGGCGAAAAACACAGCTTCAAAGCAGTATTGTGCATGCATGCGCGCGCCTGGTGTATTAAAAAAAAAAGAAAAGAAAGGAAAGATTGTGATTGTTGATTTTATGTTGCAGTAAAATCTTAAAAAAAATATTAACTGTAGCTATTATGCAAGGGTGTAACAGTAAAGAAAGGCGCAGCAACTATTCAATATTCGAATAAAAAAAAATATTCGGCCAAAACCGCTATACACTTTGAATTTGCTTCGAACCCAAAATCCATTGTTTGCACATGCCTATCTACTACAAAGCAGAGAGCAGCGTGAGACCCATTCAACGCAAAAGTGTCCGTTTGACGTTGAACTCACGACAGTTACGTCACCGTGACGCAAACTCTCCAAAGTAGCCAAAAACATCTTTTTATGTCAAACACAATCCGAAGACGCCATCGGTATAATCCTCATAGGTTACTTGAGACATCTGCAAAATTACCCGCGTATGGAGGTTCAATAAATAAATATTTGTAGCGGCCAGGCCCCCGTAGCTATGACACTTTAAATAATCTCCCAACACTCTAACGACTGCATTTTTTTTTCACAGGCTAACTTTTGAAGAGATCGTATAAAATTTTCTGACACGAAAGCTCAAAATTGTCTGCGCCAAGAGTAGGAATCTCTGCTTCAAAATCTGTCGTTCCCCTGCTACAAGAGCTGCTCCATTTCGCCACTTGTCGGTTCCACCACTGATGTTTGGAGTTCGAATTTCGCGAGGTGTGCCAAATGTGGTGGTCCTTACGGCCTCACCCTGTATTAGCAGCGACGTGGCCGCGGCTTTAGCGATTCCGTTTTACCAATCATTATTTGACCTTCCCTCGCAACGCGAAAACGCGTTCTTGGAATTCCACCTAACGAGGACACTTACCAACTTTGGCTTTCACCGTATACCTTTAAGACCGCACGAAAGAAAACATGAAAAAAGGTCTAAACCTAGACAGATC
Source organism: Ixodes persulcatus (assembly GCA_013358835.2). Lineage (NCBI taxonomy): Eukaryota > Metazoa > Arthropoda > Arachnida > Ixodida > Ixodidae > Ixodes > Ixodes persulcatus. The sequence goes on along the minus strand of JABSTQ010005956.1, from coordinate 11,398 downwards.
GGAAGGAACGAAGGGGAAGAAAGCTTACTCTCGAGACTGGATTGGATTGGATTGCGACATTTGCGCGTGGAAAAGTCGTCTTTGCTCCGAGTGCTCGCGCGCTCCGCGCCCCGCGCGGAGGCGTGTTAGAATCGGACCGCGGAGAAAAGCGTTTCCCCTACTTTTCCCCTCCCCCCGGTGGGAGTTTTTCGCGGGCGTTGATTTGGCCTAAAAGCCTCGGCGTCTCCTCGATCGATTAGCCGAGACGATCTGCGACGACGGCGCTGCGGCGGTTTTTATTTTTGTTACTTCTTCGCGACGGCGAAAAGTTTTTCTGGAGCTTTCGAAACCGTATGCGGTTCACGGGCGAACCTTTTCCTCCAAACCGCGGTCACACCGATGGATACACCGTACGAAAAGACAGTCTGTGCAGATGTAGGAAGCAAACCCGCTCCCGTTCGCCAACGGGCCTGATGCATTTCCGCAGATACTTTTCCCGTCGCGTTTGCGGCGAATACCCTGTGTCTTGTACGACGTGTGAGCATTGTGCTTTGTGACCTAAGGTGACAGCTGCTTTGACGCATATTCCGTAACCCCTTCTCGATTCACTCTAAAAAAATCTGAAGCGTATGGTTTCCCGCAAAGTTTCTGGAAGAGTCAACTTTCCCGCAAAGCACGTGGAAGAGTCAATCGCCGCAATCTACGAAGAAAACTCGTTATACCACGAAACTAAAAAAGAAAAAGAAAGATTTGTCTTGAAAAAAAAAAAATAAAAAAAATGGGCCGTAATCGTTGCTGTCGCCGCGTTGATTCTCGAAGAAATCCGTTAGCGTTTCGCGCAGCGGTTATACATGTAACGAAGCGTGGTGAATGCAGCCTCTCGGTACTTTTCCGCGGGGTGAACATTCTCGAAACCCTTCTTCCCCCTGGTGCAAGCAGATCAGTTCACTTGGCGCGCGGGCATGAAGGCCGTGCGTGCGATGCACGTAAAGACACAAGAGCCGTTTCGTTGCGCCTTTTTATTTACCGCGAATGTGCGTTATAAATTAGTGTTCGGAGTTTTCGGTTTAAACCGATAAAAACCGATAAAAGTACGCCGAATCCATTTTCGGAAATTCGGTTTTAACCGAAAAAGGTCAGTTTGTAGGTATGGCGTTTTCGGTTTAAACCGATAAAAGTATGTCTAATTCGTTTTCTAAAATTCAGTTCTAACCGAAAGAGATAAGTTTTTTAAGGCCGCGTCGAGGCGAGTGGGGGAGGGGGGGGGGGGGGGGGGATCGAGAGAGGTGGCTTTGCAAAGTTCGGCATTGTGTGACGTCTTCGCGATTGCCCTCTTCAAAGGTTCAACATGCAACAAAAGAGCTCTTGGATTTGCCTTCGCGGGACATCTGTGTCATTTCTGTGATCGGGCTTAGTGTGTCAAGCTCCCGGTCCTTAAAAAAAAGTTCGAATGTGGGCTAGTATAAGGTGCTTTGCTTCATGCACTTCAGAGGACATCGAGGAAAGCCGTTAATACCTTTCTTAACACCCTCTCTCAAACTTCCTTGTGGTTGATAACATAAATACAATGGATTTTTTTTCTTGCCATTCCGCTGGTTTTTGTACAGTCATTAGCTCAGACGGTCACGTCGTCAGAATGGAAAGGAAAAAGTAGCACGCTGAAGATTATGCCCGCGAATTCCGCGATTTTAAAGGTTGTCCTGACGGAAGTTGTAGCGAAGACCACGTATGTATTGTATATGTGTCACTCTTTGAGTGATCACAAATATCACAGCTACAAGGATCATCTGATCCGGTGTCTGATGGCGTTTCTTTCATATTCACCGAAATAAACTGGTAAACTTTTTTGAGAATAAATATACACCGAAAAAAACCGAAAATCGAATTTTAAAATAACCACCGAAAAAAGTACGCCAAATTTTGAAACAATAAAAACAGAAAACGCGGAACCCTAGTTATAATCCTGCGGCGGATAGCTTTGCCCATACGGGCGGCCTCTATGCAACGTCAAGTACGCCACATATGCCGACGTTCGATTGTTATGTATATATGGCGACTGAAAGACCAAATCTATATAGTGGTGCCGTTGTACCCCTAAATACACAAACCGCAGAGGCTGCGGGCGAACACAGGTCTCCAAAGCCGGCGACAGCTATAGGAGCTTCCGAAAGCGTGCGTCCTCCGCACCCCGCCCGCCATCTGTCGGCGCTTGCAGAAAGTGTTTCCTAGCCAGCCAGTTTTCACGGCCAGTGCGGCTGTGGCGCCGTCCCGTGGCGACGCTGCGAACTTTGGTCAGTCCAAACCAGTCCAAGGTCAGCACACGTAGCAGGGCACTCATATTAACGTAATAAAAAGAAATAGTCTGGGCTGGGAGACAACCGACTGAACGTACCGTTTCGAGTGCTTATGTTATGCCTAGAGTCACAACCCGTTTTCATTTTTAATATCGAAACGAATTTTTAGTTCCACTGAGTGCTTTCCGGGAGGCGTCGCTTATAATGTTAATTCAGTCTTCTTACCTCGTGATTGGTTCCTCGGCTGCTCTGATCGGCCAATGCCGCGATCCCATTGGCCGTGGAGCGACAATCGACCCTTTTTCAGAATTCCATCGAGCAACATTGGCCGTCGCCATTGTTTGGACGGGAAGCGTGGGATTGGATCCGAGCCCTCGCCGAACGCTGACGTCAGCACTCGTGTGCAGTACGAGCAGAGCCGAGTCCTCTCCGAAGACTGACGTAGCCCTCGTGTCCCAATACGTGCTCAGAATATGTACACGTGATCGAGCAATGGCGGAGAGGCGATGGCGTGGACATTCGAAAAAGGGTCTATTATGCATGCTCGGAACTCACCGCGCACATTGATTTCTTAAGTTGTCGGTCAGTGTAAGAGACGAACAAACTTCAAAGTGGTCCTTCGCTTGAGATGGACGGCTCGTTGCTTCGGAGAAGCTTTGAAATAGAAGGTTGGAAATAGATTAATTCGAGTTGTCCATAGCTTGAAGACTAATTGTAGATTATATATAAAAAACAATTTGCATAAGGTTTACGTTTTTGGAGGGTTTGGAACTAATAATGCGGCTCCTGACGAAGAAAGAATTTCGGTCCTACTACTTCGGGTTAACCTCTAAAGAAGTTAGAAAGGAAATCCTACTTCTCCAAACCGACGGAGGCATTCGATGCATTCTTTTGAAGGTCTCGGAACACGGCTTGGAATCCGACTTCTCTATACTGAACTCTCTCTCTCTTTCTCTCTCTCTCTTTCTCTCCCTCTCTCTCGCTGCTCTTTCTTCCCAAGAAATTTGGGCCTGCAATGCCGAAAACAGTTGACGCGGATCCTGGAATGGAATCTGCTGAGAAATTACTTGGTGTTTTTTTTTTCTTATTTCTTTTTAATGGTCCGCTGCTCCGCGCTGTGGAAGACATTAGATTAGAGCTAAGGAGGTGGCGAACATGCGGAGTTTCGAGTTCGAGCCAGTTCGGCTTTTTCGAACTTGCTACGAGCTCACGCCGCCTGGGGGAGGACGGGTGCAAACTACTATCTGTCTAAGTTACGAATGTTTTATATGCATCACTTGATATTGTATACGCATCGATACTTATCATCTAAGATTGAAAACACATTACTGTGGGCGGGCAAAAAAGTCTGGTCGAACTTTTTCAAACGGTAGAAGTTTTCCTAAAAGTTCGCAACAACCGGACTTACAGCGGGAGAGGAGAATTTTACACAAATGACGAGGACCGGACGACACGTGTTTTCCGGTCCTCGTCATTTATGCAATTCTCCTCTAACACCGTAACTTCACCAGCACGCTCCGTTTCCACGAGCGGAATCATATGTCATCATTTCATTGTTTCGGCACCTGCATATTCCCCTATACCTCTCTCTTTCCGCCGATTTTTTTTTTTTTTTTTTTTTGTAACGATATGCCGATTTTAGTAATCAAATATAGCTTTCGAATAGTCTCTTTCGTTAAGGGTTTTTTTCTGAACAATGCGTGACACCTACGAAAACAGAGTTATCATCATCAACAACCTATGACAGCTTCCACAGCAACCTGCTGTTCTTTCCCATTGTGGATTCGATTCTAGGAACGGAACGTCAGAAGAATGAACATGTTCTCTTTCGTATCACACAGCTACCGAGTCTCGCAAATCCTGCCGACATTTTTTCTTCCCTCTTTCTTTTCTACGAGAGATGCACGTGTGACGCCGAAAATGGAGAAAAAAAAATGATGATAGCGTTTTTCATATTACCATGTTTTTAGTCCAAAAGGTAAATTCCCTACTATAATCCTGACACAGTTGTCTTTCGTACGTCATCGGCCATTCACTCGTGGAGAACGCGCAATAACACAAAGTTTATGCGATTTTTTGTTTTTTGTACTTCTTATGGCGTGGCCAGTACGTATAGAGAAATTTGAGGCCACCTTCGAATCGAGTTCTCAAATATATTTAAGTGGTGGTTATGAAGTTTTTTTGTTTGTTTTTTTTACCGTTATGTTAAGAGCACGATTGTCTCGGTATTGCGCCAGATGGGTACGCTCGTCGAAAATGTGATTCGATCGTACAGCAGACGCGCTGTCTGGTTGGGTTGTGCTGTGATGGACGTTTCGTAAGATTGTCATAAATTGAGAAGGACATTAAACCCGTTTATCTTATAGTTACTTCTTTTTTTCTTCTTCTTGTAGATTCACAGAAACCTTGCGTGATTGTATAGTCCGTTACAGACGGAACAATGTTTCCGCAAAATCGTGGGATTGCTGACGCGTTGTTCCTCATGCTTCGTTTCATTTAAAGTCCACGAGAAGCCGACGCTACGAGCTGGTTGTACCTTTAGTTGTACCAAGCAGACAGCGTCAATTAAGAGCACCATCGTTGTCATGTTTCTGTACGTGTTCTGTCGTCGCTGAGCCAATCGCAGTGAACTCGCACTTTTGAAGCTGCTTGCTTGATTGGGTTCATTACCTCGTTTACGTCAGCTGCGTGGGACGGGGCGGTGCAACGATATTGAATTGAAATGTTTTTCACTTTACACGAGCTGACTGGCACAAGAGTGACTCAAGGATACTCGCACGCAACGCCACTGACCAAGAAACGCCTTTGTTGCGCTGTAATTTCGAGGACAAAACCGAGCGTTTTCATTCAATCTCTCCTTCGCAAAACCTGATGACGTAGCTGGGCGGTAGCAGTACCGCCCAGTGACGATATTTGAATGCGGCTCATAGATTGGACCCGAGCATGGCGTAAACACTCGGTTTGGGCTCGTGATAATCGATAGCTCGAGAAGCATTCGGGTAGTGTCCTGTGTCAATCACTGCAATGACGACAACAGCCGAACCATAACAATATCTGGAACTCAGCGCGTGTCCTGTGCCTTGCCAACCCCAGCGCATGGCTATGGTCAACATTGGCGGCATATAATCGGCTCCAGATCACGTGGCCGCTTGTTCTGGCTGCGAGTTGAGGGGGTGAACTCTGTTCGTTTTTCTTAATTTTTTTCGGCGACTTCGATTGCGTGTGGTGAAGAACGAACGGGTGTTTCACAGGTCGTTAACGTCAGGGATCCGTTCTAAGCGGTATTTGCGCAAAATAACAAAATCATTGCATCGCCCCTTTAAGCTGAAACGAAGTATGGATCCTCGCGCTGCAACACGCGGTTCGAGTCCGGCTCGAAACGGACCAGGGTCTTCGGCAACTCGCCGACGCTTGAAGCGAAAGCAGCCGATCAGTATAATGCAATGTTTTCCCGCCCTTTGGTGGTAGTGATGATGATAACTGAAAACGGGGTTCAACTACGTTCTGTTTGCGGTGCATCGTTTTTGCGGCTGAGCGGTTTCAGGAAGATCGGTAGGTAGTGTTCTCGGAGTCGGATCAAGACACGGAAAGGCATGACTAACGTGTAACCTCGGGTAAAATCGTGCGAGAACGTTAAAAAGTTAATGATGATGATGACAGCGGTTGTTGGGTGTGAACGGGGCAGGCCCGTGTTGCTGGTGTTGCGACGTCGAGACACCGCGGAAAGTTGCCCCGTCTGAAAGGGTGCCGAGACGTATTAGGGACTTGCAAACCGTTACCGCGTTCCGCATATACCAAGCGCGCACGCGGAACAGGGTAACGGTTTGCTACAAATACAGTGTACTATACTTCGTTTCACATTATCTGCGAGCGAAGCCAAAGCTAGAAGCGCGAGACCCGCGCTTTTTGCGTTTCTCCCCAGCTCGCGCGCTCGAGCAAAGCCTGAACGCACGGAACTTTCGCGCTCGCGCTTCCAGCTTTGCCTTCGCTCGCACATAAGGTGAAACGAAGTATAGAAGTAGGGGGTAGCTTTGGGACTAGCGCGGCTCCGCAATGGGAGCCCGTGGGTCCGCGCATATCGACAATTTGCAGTGGCGCGCTGCAGTCGCCTATACACCTGAAAGGGTGTGTATATGGCGACGCGGCAACCCGCCTAGTTTGGCGAAAATTGCTTCGTGTGTTTGTAACACTGTACTTAGTCTCAGAGGTTGGTGGTCTACATTGTATTTTTTTGTGCCTGCATGTTCTTTCCCGGTGAGATTTTTGAGGCGGCTACCATTTCGCGTAGATGGCGGACTGTAGACGTTTAAATTTATATCGTAACGGCGGCGCAACGCCGGCGGAACTATATATTGCAGCGCGCCAGGCTTCAGAACAGGCTGCTCGCGTGTGAAGGGTGAGCCGAAAGCGTCCATCTTCATCGTTCCGAAGGCCAGAGCCGCAAGAAAAGTCTGGGAACGACTTCTCCTTGAAGAAACGAGCTCAGTCTGCGAATTTCATTTTCAGCTTCACTACATCTTTTGAGACTATATTCATATAAATAACGAAAACAAATCGGAGTTTCTCTAGGGCGCACGGGCGCACCGCACGCCCTTCAGGTGCAGGTGCCGGTGCCGGTGATGCCATTTGTAAAAAACGATTCGATGCGCCTTACAGGAGCCGCGTCGCTATTTCTAGTACACTGTACTACAAGTCCCCACTGTATCCGAAGCGCGAATACTAACTCTTTCGCGTATTTGTATCGTCTAAAATCCTTCGCAAAAGTTCATTTAATTGAAAAGCACGTCTAAACTCAAACTTATATACTTCATTTAGACTATTCACATCTCGCTTTCGACAGATCGGCCGCGTGATGAAAACGCCGAGAGTAGCCCGAGCTGGCAGCGACGGCTTCCGCTTTCCAAAGCTGCCTGGTTAGACCGCCCTACTAAAGCGTTCATAAAAGAAAAGTGTTCACCGAAGCCATGGCGAACAACAGTTGGAACCGCGTCAAAGGATGGTGATAGAATATGCACTGTTTTTTTTTTCTTCTAGATTTTAGTAGCGCTTCTCTTTGGACGGAGGTCGTAGTGGTAGAAAAGCCGGCTTGAGCGTGCAATTGCCACTCTTGAAGCCGTTCCAACAGCAGAAGGATGCCCAACCCTCAGCGCGCGGCTCTAAAGTATTCGAAACATAAGTGCGAGAAGCGATTTTTTTAATTTTTTTTTTTCAGGAAGAAGGGTAAATACACCAAAGAACTCTTTTCCGGCCTTGTTCGAGCAATCCACCTTGGAGCACATATTGGTACTTATTGCAGAAAAACTTCGCATCTTAAAGCTGCAAAAAAAAAAAATAAAACAATCTCGATTGCTCGCGATTTTTTCGGGTCGCTGTCCCGCTCTCCCGGCCGCTGACGTATACACGGGTGGGGAAAAATGTAGGGTTTTATACAAGATGCCAGTAGAAAGTCGCCCCCTGGAACTCGCGCGCGGGTGGCGTAATTTGAAAATGTAATAACTTAACGGAAAAAAAGTTTTTCTAGAAAATATTTCGACTAAGGAAAGGTTATTGATGCGGTCTGCAAATTTTCAGCTAAATCGAAGACAGTAAAAAAAAAAAAAAATCTGCTGAATTCTTTTTGTAGTTGTCAGGAACTACAAAATTTGATTTAAAAAATGTGTCGCGCATAAAAGCAACGTGCTAAATTTAGCGGACTAAAATTCTTCTAAATTTAGCGAGGGAGGTAGATAATTATAGATCAATTCAGGCGTATGACTAAACTATCACCACGCTAAATTCCGCTAAAAGTAGCGGAATATAGGCTCCCAACTTTCAGGGTTGGGCAGTATCGCGATACTAATGTATCGCGATAGTATTTCAGGAATACATTTCGTATCGGTATCTCTGTATCGCGTTACCTTTTTTTCCCCAGTATCTGTATTCGTGCGAAATACATTTTGAATGTTCCTTTGTATCGCGATACAATCAGGGTGAAATGTATTTCGCTACATTTCTTGAGAAATACCCCCCCCCCCCCCCCCCCCCCCCCCAAAGAAACAAAAATACAAATCCGAACGCATATTTTTTTTACTTCTGAGAACATTAGGGTCAAGGAGATACTGGGGCATTGTTACCATGCTGACCAAGGTTCCTTCCGATTCTCCAAACTATTTTTCTATGCGTCCTCTTCTCTCTTCTGAGAAGTGTTGCGTAGTCGGGGACTCGAACCAGGTGGCGTGCCAGGAGTGAAGCCAGAGCATCTTCTGCCGCAGGTCCTTAGGTAGGGATTACTTGAGTCATTGTTTGCTGGCATCCAATGCCCGCGGCTAACCGTATCTCTTGCCTTAGCGTACACAGTACACCCAGCCGGCAAAGCTGAGTCACAGTCCGCTGAAGCACGAGTCTGGCGGTGGTCGACTTGAAATAGTATAGGATGACTCATGCACTGAAGTTCAACACATATCGAATGCGTCTGCGGCTACGCCCGTAATAATGCACAGCTCAAGGGTACGTCATGAGCCGACGTCAACGTGACCCGCTGCTCTGTTGATCCGAAATACAGGAAGGAGGCCAGAAGTGGCCTCGCTGTGCCGACCCAGACTTCTTACACCTGCGACTCGTCTCGAGCGCGCTGTTTCTCGGAGAGCTCGCACCTGTGCCGGCAGTATCAGGTCGCAATCCACGAGATCTCTGTTTGGATGATGCTAGGCGAAACTTGAGGACTGCAATCTATGCGTCGGTGGCGGAGGGTCGGCAGGAAGACTCTTCCCAACAGGGATGTCACCGTATCGGTTTTTCAACCATAACAGAAGATAAGACATGTGTTCCAGAATGCTTCAGGTGGTCCACTATTCTCGAAAATTCCAAATGGCACTGCCTGCAGCCCTGTACGATCTCCAACGAGGTAACCTACAACGAAAGTACGTATTGTCCTTTCACACAGCAGCGTGGTAAAGTTTCATGCTCAAGGCCACACCTACAGATCAAGAATAGCAGTTGATTCCACCGTGACGTCATGTGATTAATGTTGACAGGGGCGTCCTGATTGGACAGGGGCATGGTGACGTTTTGATGTGATTTAGGATGACATAGAATTTATTTAGAGGTCGAAGTCTTTTCGCATCCCTCGGCAGACAGACAGGATGTCAGGGAAGGGACCGCGGTCAGTCCTTGATGGAACGTTTCTTTCGAGCCCATTGAAGACTCCTCGTCGTCCGAAACCACTACTTACAAGGCAAAGTGCCAAGCCTACGGGAAAATAATTTCGGGATCAAAAACTTCCACTTCCAACTTCAAGCTTCATCTCATTTGGCGTGTCAAACAAATTCGAAAAATGTATTGCAGTATCAGTATTTCTGTATTTGTATTTCTGCCCTCCCTAAAATGTATTCCTGTATTTGTATTTGCAAATACTTTTTGCCGCTATTCAAAATGTATTTCCGATACGTATCGCGATACACTTTTACAGATATATTTCAGTATCAGTATTTTATCTGCTATTTTAATGTATCCCAGTATTTGTATTTCCAAATACATTTTTGAGTAATTCTGCCCAACCCTGCCAACTTTATCCTTGTAGGATTAAAGGCTGGAACACACGCGCTAAAAAGAAATCATCCGAAACACGGACGAAATTTAAATTTTAAACAAACAAACAAAAACAAAACATCGTTACGCGCCATTAAAAAACAAACAAACAAACAATTTTACGTGGGCATATGCATAGGCTTATTTTTTTTCGAAAATAACCTAGAGAATTTTGCGTATTGCGATGTTCGCTATATATTTTTCGGGTCGCTTATGTCTGTTTCAGCCTTACGAATATATATATATATATATATATATATCTATATATATATATATTTCTTTTCCTGTCGCGCTGGCGATTTGGTTTTTATTTACCCGATTTTTTTTAAAAGCTTGAATCCCCAGGAGCAGCCAAAGGCTCACTCGCACTCTGTGGATGTCCTTAGCTCGACGGGTCACGCTGAAATGAGGCGAGGTCTCCGGGGACATAAACTTAGTGTTCTCTCTCTTGTTTCACGGTATCTCGAAAGTTGAGTCCAAAAAGGCTTAGGAAGGGAGAGGGTTCGAGTGCAGCGCTTCTGAAAACCAAACCAAAACAACAACTACAACAACACAAGCAAGCTCTAGCTTCGCTCTTTCGTTCCGCAGCAAACGTGTCTTCGCAAGAACGTGGTTGAGCACGGTCGTCGAACTTTATTATCTTTTCTTTTTCCCTGTAGCGAAGTTTTTTTTTTCTTCTCCTTTTCTGTCGAACGTTATAAAACTTGGAACGAAGCTTGCGACAGGAGTAAGGAACGAGGGGAAGACGAAAGAAGCGCCAATGTATTGAGAGCGTGCGACAACTAAAGAGGGCGCGCCGCTCCGCCTTGGCAGCTGGTTGTCATCGCCGCCAACGACAGTGTTATCTATCCATCCCTATACATCATCCATGCACACATCCGTCCATCCGGAGAGGAATCATATGTTTGTCTTTTTAGACTTAGGCTAGGTGGCGCAAGTTACCGCCCCAACAAAGGGAAAAGCCATTAACATCCATCCATCCCTCCATGCATCGTTTGCATAGTGAACGTTTTCCCGCTCCGACCTCCTTCCATGCGTCCGAAAGTGTTTTGTGCAGTGTTGGCGGCAACGCGGTACCTTTAAAGGGGCACTGACAACCCAAAGGTCGTATTTTTTTTTTATCGTCTAAAACGATGCAAATTGTAGTCCTAGACACGCAAAAAAAACCGCATCGCGAAAAAAAATTTTCCCGCGCGCGCGCGCGCCTTTTTATTTTTAGAGTTAAATTCCCGCGCTCACCTCCTCGCTTCTTTTGATCGGTGACGTCAAAAATCAGGAAATTTAGAAGCTTGTAGGTGACATATCTATAACATATAATAACAGCAATCGTAAAACATGTTTTTTAACGCAATTGCGAACGCACTACAGCCCCTCTTTTTCAAATACCAGAAATCAGAGTTCGGTGTGATGGTGCTTCCTAGATTTGTACCCTCCTCGGAAAACTTGGCGTGGTCGTCGGCGAGACGCAAAGAAACCGTTTTGACCCGCGTCGGCGGGATATCAACTCCCTCATCGACTTGCTGGCGTGCGCGCGGGAACTTCAAATTCGGCGTTTTTTG
>JABSTQ010005955.1:0-33367 GCA_013358835.2 Ixodes persulcatus | reverse complement strand
CGCGAGCTTGGAAACTCAAAAGCGCTGGTCTCGGGCTTCTAGCTTCGGCTTTGCTCGCAGAGAAAGTGGAACGAAGTATACTACAGACGCTGCACGGATGCGCGTGTAACTACACTCGAGCGTGCTCCCTGGCGCTTGGGAATTTCGCAAAAGGTCTATTGACGACGAGCGGTGTGGCATGATTTTGGTTTCGATCGAACAGCCGTTGTCTCCGCTCGCACGAAGCACGCGCAACTGCAAGCCTCTCAAAAGTTGCCCTCGCGTGCATGCGAACATGATTGCACGACAGAGGCACCAGCCGGGACGCTGCAATCCATTGTTTTTACGTTTGCTTACTTTTGGCGAAATCTGGCACGTGTAAAACCACAAGCAGCGAGTTCCGTCACACGTCACATCAGGACACTACACAAATGTCCTTCGTTTGTTCAGCACTTAAAACGAACATGTTTATTTTTCTAAGAATATCTGCTCCAAAAGCCACTTTTGCTGCTCCGAAACACTGTCTTGGCTGCTCCAAAGCCGCTTTTACTGCTCCAAACACTGTTTTGGTTGCTCCGAAGGCCGCATTTGCTGCTCCAAACGCTGTTTTGGTGCTCCGAAATGTGCTCCAAAATGGCTTAGGCCAATCACATCACTGGGATGGTGACATATTGTATTTTATGCCTCTCGACAGACCGACTGAAGATGGTTGCTGCAGCTTGCACCTCCATTGCATTCGATGAACCCTCATAGTTCTTTTGGCAGGTCTTCCGATGCGTGTCTGCCCACTCCTCGAAGCCTTCGGTACCTTCCTTAGGGCCCAGCTGGCACCCATGACAGTACTTGCTTTGCACTGCGAAGTCGATCACCAAGCCGGTCTCTAGTTCAATTGCGACACCGACTCCGAACTGTGACGTGTGTCCACGTTTATGCCACGTTCCGTCGTAGCTGATACACACACCCAGAAGATCGCTCTCGGCGCTCGTGCCCTCCATTGCCTGTGCTTTTCTGACAGCTCGTGCAGCCTCCTCCATTACTTGGGTCGCCGCCAGCAACGCGGCATCGTGCACTTTTCCCGCAACCTTCTGGTAGGACTTCACGTGCATTGGGGGCGGAGCGTTTAGTCCCCCAAAGAGATTCAAGAGCTTTGTAAAGCTAAATCTACAGTCTCTTCCGACGACTCCAAGTCGCATCACGAGTTCGTTCTGTCGCGACTTGCCAATTGGTGGCGAGTGCGGTGCCGCGACGATGTCTCCGCAGGACGAGCATCCAACAACAAACAGAAGATCGGCACCAGTCCCTCTTTCTTGCAAGCTGAGCTCCCCTCCATGGCACTTGGGACACAGTAGAGCGTCGATTAGTCCTTGCACGGCCGACACATTGATTAGGCGATAACCATAAAGAGGCTCTTCAGTGGGAGCGTCCGCCATCTTCGCGTCGTCCTCATTGCACTTGAGCAGATCGAGCTTTCTCTCGAACGTTGTCAGCAGGCACTCCGCAGAGACCGGAACATCCTCAGCATTTGACGTTGAAGCAATAGACTCCGACGCGTGAGGGCTAGTTGAGCCAGTCGAACTCGAAGCTCGCGACGACAGGGATGGTGACGGCGGTGGCAGCGGGTTGGCACTATTTCGGGGGCGTTCTCTTGTCACGCCTCTTCGTTTTCGAGATCGAGAACGCCGGCCAAAGCTACCGCGAGTGCTCGCTTTCGTGGCAGGCATTCCTCGGTAGAAAACGAAAGAGCTGCCGGAGCGGCGGAGTAGCGATACGATCAGGAGAGAAGCTAGCTGACCAAAGCGAACAAACCGAAAAAAACAAACCGTGACGTCACCACCGCGGCCAATCGCGAGGCCTTTTTCGGTTTTCAACCAATGAGATCGAGCGTAGCATATTAGGAGCGTCTTTTTTCCGTTTTTTCTGCTTCGATGTTTGGGCTCTCCCAGGCCACAGATACCCTCTAACGCAGAAAGCTTTTCACGGCAAAAAACTAGAAGAAATGGCGCTTCCAACGAGGGTAAAACGATTCGCCTTCGTCGAACGAGCGCGGAGTGGGCTTAGTTCGAAAACACCGCATTTTGCCGTTGTCTCGCTCAGCGGGGCATCGCTCGTGCTCGCGACCGTGCTGAAAATATTTTTTTTGTGAAATAAATCCTGCATATTTCTAAATGAAACTTCTTGACACTATGCTTCGTAAGTTAATGAACCGGAAATAAACTTTTTTAGAAACACATGTTTTCAAAAAAAATTGGAATTTTGAGGCCGTATCCCTCCTAAATATCAGTGCATCATATTTTAACCGGACGACGCGGAAACCTCCTTCACCTACGGGGGCGACCCGCGGTGCCGAAAACGCGTGATTTTTGAAGTCTTTGTTCAGAGCGGCTAAAAGCTTCTTTTTAGTTGAAATACAAAATATAAGTGGCTTGAACCGTTTTCAAATATTTATGAAAGTAGTTTTTGTTCTGTATTTTAGATCAGGAAAGAAACAAATGAAGTTTATAAAGTAAGTAAACAAGAAATGACCCGTCGACGTACCCGCCACCAAGCAGTGGAAAGGGCGGCGCATACTAGAAAGGGGTAGTGGGGTCAGGCACCGATGAGCGGTGAGCGTAGAAAGGTCTCGGATGTACGTGGCGGCGCTGCAGTCTTATACCGGCTCGAGGATCCGACCGGTTCCGGGTGTTCCGAAGGCTTTCGGCGAGCAGATTTGGCTTGCGGTTTGGCCGTTTGGCGGTATGGCAGCGCGAAGTGGCTCCCGTTCTGAACTAATCTTTACCCCGTGTTTGCTGCCATTTGTGGCCAATGAAGTGTCATGCCGAATTAGTGTTCAATCGCACAGCAAATGCAATGAGAGCCGCCCTGGCTGCCCGCCTCATACAGCCTATCCAGAACATGCTTTAGCGGCGCCCTCTCGAGCCGTCGACATGGAGTGCGGCAGCCATGTGTGCTCGCTGGGCTCACTACCCCTCCTCTAGTTCACGGCCACTCAAGCGACCAAGGACTTCATGAAGGCGGTTATTTTTTGCTTTTGTAATTTTAATTTGCCTATATCGTTTAAAATAAAGTGACATTCGAGAAAAGAAAAGTTTCATTAAGTTACTACGATCAGTGCACTCAGGTTAAGTGCAAATTAAAAACCAGTAAAAAAGTCCTTGCAGGGCCCCTTTAAAAATCAGCCGTGTAATGAACCTTTTCACTTACCAACGGCACCAGGCGGTGGCTGCATGAACTAAAAATCGAGGAAGTGACCTACCTGCGCTACCAATCGATAATGGGAGCTACTCTACCAGTTTCTTCGCTCTCCGAGCAGCGGCGCGTGCCCAACGCGACTAAAGAGGGGGATCTGTGGCGTCCACCCAAACGTCATGTTTTTCTTTCCGTTCACTTTCTTTTTTTGTGTAACACAATTATATATATGTTGCAATTACGTGTTCTACTCGCTGATCGACAGCCTCCTTCCGAATTTCCTCGATTTCTAGTGCCGACTTCCGCCGCTTGGCATCGAGTGCTCGCGCGTGCGCAGAACGCTTCTCGGAAAAGGTCCATTCCTGTACATAGGTTCGGAGATAGAAATTCACCTCACAATTATTGTTCTAGATCACTCAGCCTATCTTCGCACATCGTTAGATACATTGAGCCTAATATACTCCTAAACAAAAACAAGCACAGATTTAGAAAGACATTATCATGCAAAATACAACTTTTGTGATTCATATCTGACATTCAATTTAATTTGGAACGTAAACAACAAAGTGTTGCTTTATTCAGTGGCGGAACTGCTGCGCCAATTGTGCCAAACTGCACCAGAACGAATAACCTGCTACATGCTGCTCTAAAGGCTGTATTTGCACGCAATTTGTGCCATGTCTGCGCCGAAAGGGAGCTGTTCCCGAAAAGGAAACTGAAAGTGTCTGGCACGTGACAAACGATGCCACTGAAAGTTGAACCTGCTACATGCTGCTCTAAAGGCTGTATTTGCACGCAATTTGTGCCATGTCTGCGCCGAAAGGGAGCTGTTCCCGAAAAGGAAACTGAAAGTGTCTGGCACGTGACAAACGATGCCACTGAAAGTTGAGGGAGTACAGTTTTTTTTGTTTTGTTTTTTATGCCTAAGTACTATGTGCGAAGAGTGGGCCTGCGTGAATATTCTAATTTTCTAATAGTAGTTTAAAATAATACGTTGATATTCGCTTCCAAATGAACTGCAGTATTCATACGTTTCGAAGTGTTGATTGCGGCGGGTTAGCCCCCCCCCCCCCCCCGAGTGCGCTTCTCCTCAAGCACAGGTGCACTGCGGAGAGCAATACCCGTGGAGCAGACACAGCAATCTCGCGACTTGCTTCGCTGCAGCTCATTCGCGCGCTTAGGCGAAAAGCACATGTTGAAACTAGTATGGTGCATGCGCACGCCTAATGTAGTAAAAAACAACAAAAATATTTTGGGATTGTTAATATTACATTGCAGTAACTGTGGCTATATGCAAAGGTATATGTTAGAGTCCATTGCAACTCACGAAGGTAGGCCGAGGGTAGGACGGGCAGGGGAGGAGAAAGCAGACGGAACACTAAAGAGTTAAGTAGATTTCCCCCTCTCTTCTCCAGCGTTCCGTCTGCTTCCTCCTCCCCGGCCCGTCTTACCCTCGCCCTACCTTCTTGAGTTACAACGGGCTGTAGGCAGCAATGTTCTAAAAACCTGTGTTCATTATTTGTTCTTTTTTAAATTCCGAATCAAAAATATATTTTATACATAGGCAGAAAATTTATAAATCCCCTGTGTTACGTATGGCTGGGCTCCTTTATATGTTTAATTTTATGTCAAATTTGTTATTTACTTGCCATGCCAATGTATTTACTGGATGTATAAATATAGCTAAATTTAATTTAACTCATGAGTGGGCAATTAGGAACAGCCTTCGTGAGTCCAGCTGAATTTTTGTTTAAGCATGATGTAACAGTAGTAAAAGGCATAGAGAAAGGTGCAAAAAGTCTTCAGTATTCAATTAAAAAATATTCGGCCAAAACAACTAGTATTACTATTCATTCTGAATTTGCTTCAAACCCAAAATTTATTATTTGCTCATGCCTAACGAAGAGTTATCGGTTTTTGTTCGAATGGTGCTCACATCGATTGCAATGAATAGCTGGCGCTACTCGTGATCGGTTAGAGTAGCTATGTGCTCCGCTTAGCTGCTTTATGAACAGCAGCAGGTCGAATACAAGCGAGGGCAGTGTGAGACACATTCAGCACAATAGTGTCCATTTGATGTTAAATTCGCGACAATTACGTCACCGTGATAGAACCCTCTATAAAGTGTCCAAAAACATATTTTTACGTCAAACACAGACCTAAGATGCCATCGGTACTCCTAATAGGTTAATTGAGACATCTACAAAATTGCCGGTGTATGCTTGTCCAATAAATAAATAAATAAATATCTGTACAGGCCAGGTCTTCTGTAGGCTGTGGGGATTCCTAAGGTCTCCCTTCCCCGATGGCTGCGATAACGGCCGCAGGTCGGAACACTCGGCCTCCTTCGCCGTGAGCTCTGACCTGTTCGTGAGGCGGAGGGCCGCCTGGCTTGGGGGCTCTCCTCTCGCTCTCTCTCGGGGGGACCGATTTCCGTTCCCCCGCTCGGATGCGGATCACTGTTGACAGGCGAGGAGGTCTCGCCTCTGGTTTTCCCGCTTTCGGGAAAGGGACTCGTCCGCGTGACCGCGAAAGAGATAGGACGTATGTCGGCGACTTCTCCGATGCTTCCCCTGTCTTGGCTCTCCGGAACCCCGCGTCTGGCAGGTAAGGACCTTTTCTTACCTTGCCGGCGCGGGGGGCATTTTGGATGGGGACATCGTAGTTCATTTTAAGGGTGTTCTAATAAATGCTCTTGGACACTGTCCTTACTCTGGTACGTGTGTCTTCTCTTCCGCTATATTCGAGAGAGTGAGACAAGGTAGTCGATCATTGGCACCGACGGAGGTAATTTATCGAACCGACCCGCAGTAATGTAGCCCTAAACGTCGTCTACATTGCCGCGGAGATGTGGGGACCGCGCTACTAGGTTTGACGTCTCCTTTGAGCTATCGCCGCTGTTGAGACAACCCTTTGGTTACTCTATCGGTACCTGTGTTGGTAGCAAGATCCCACAAGGCATAACACTTTAGTCTCCCAACGCTTCAACAACTACAATCTTTCCTATGGGCTAACTTTCGAAGAGATTGTATAAAACTTTCTGACATGAAAGCTCAAAATTGTCTGCTCCAAAAATGGGAATCTGCTCCAAAACCCATTTTTCTCTTCTACAAGAGCTGCTCCAAATCACCACTTGTCAGTTCCACCACTGTATATTCCTAGACTTCTCAAAAGCATTTGACAGGGTGTCTCATAACCGCCTTATCGTGCAATGTCACAATTGATCCCTTTATTGTTGCCTGGATTTTCTAGTTTGTTTCCAATCAAGTTCAATGCACTGTTATAAATAACTCCATATGATCCAAGTCCAACTTAACATTGGGCATTCCTTTAGGAAGCGTGCTTAGACCGCTCCTTTTCCTAATCTGTATCAATGATCTTCCTTTTCATGTTTCGTCCACTATCTGTCTTTTCACAGATGACTAATTTACTGCAGTCACAGATGGCGATGATCACTTATCCTTGCAGACTGCCTTATTATCCATAGCGCGTTGGTATAATGAGTGGCTGTTGTCCTTGAGGATAAAGAAATGCAAATTGCTTACATTTGCTCACCTTTCATCACCATCTTTTTATGTCTACAGTATTAACGATACCACTATCAGCACTTTCTTGTTTCATAAATATGTTTGTGTTTATACAACGAGAAATTTGACACGGATCACCCGCATTAGACCTACTATCGGTAAGGCAAGCAGCGCACTTGACTTTCTCCTCTCCTAACATTAAATGCATTGCATACCTCACCCTCGTATGCCTTAAGTAGAACATTCATCATCTGTATAGTCTCCATGGCAGAACTCTCTTGCTGAAGAATTAAAACTTCTCCAAAAAAGGTTTTACGATTTAGTTATTCTGTCTACTCTTCTTCTGCCAGCGTCTCTCAATTGCATTAGAGAGTGAATCTCCCAGAGCCAACGTTACTAGAACAACTCGGTCGGGAAACTGCCCTAGGAGCCTGCTTTGAAAAAGTGGCTCCGATCCATACTTGAGAACCGAACCAGATCAGACTAGATTGCATTGCTGCCATTTCTCTCGTAGCGCCCACTCTGGGAACTGCATGGTTGCACGTGCTAAATCAGCCGAGTCGCGCAAGGGCCGGTGGCGCGAGAGTTCCTCTATATGCTCCCCCGAAGGGGGAGCAGAGTTGCGCATTTGTTTTCCCCGCGCCTCCACGCCGCTATTCGTTGAGCTTCATCACGTGAGGAGCAAAGCATCCGGCGCCGTGCAAGAAAGCCACCTTTACGGTCGCTCCGCCGACGTTGCTCGCGCCCCGGCGTATGTTCCCCTGCTTTCGCCCTCCTTCTCCTCTCCTGTTTTCCATGCGCGGCGGCGCGCGCGGCGCCGCTATTCACCAAATTTAGTCACGTGAGGAGCAAAGCATCCAGGGTGTGCAGGAAAGCCGGCGCTACGGCCGCCCGCCGAGGATGAATGCGCAACTCTGCTACCGTAGGTAGCTATATACAGGAACTCTAGGTGGCGCCATCTTGCAGCGCCATCTCGCAGTAGCTATATAAAGCAACTTTGATGTTTTGACTCACCGTTAAAAGGCGGCGCTGTAATCGTATCTAGTTTGGTCTCGGTGGACGCAAGCGGTCCGGGTTTCAAGGGTTAGTTACTCAACTGAGTGTTCTAGTAACGTTGCCCAGAGCTAATCATTAAGACGAAAAATATGTCGACAAACACTGTTTTACAAGTTTTACCACATAATCCAGCACTTAAAAACACATTGTTTCCATCTCCCATTTCATTTTTTCCAAGACGAGACATTACCTGCAACAATCAGGCCATCTTTGCGTCCACTGTGCAAACTCTTTGATATCCTTAACAATAACAGAAGGAAACTCTGCCTGACCACATAGTCACTGCTAGCAATATTTGGAATGAATGGTTCTAATAATACCACTCAAGTGATAAGATGTCCCGTGTTAATTTTTTGTATGTATAACTTTTGCTAAGGGGGATATCACCTTGGAACAAAAAAATTTCGGGAAAAAAGTTTTTTTTTCAAAAATGATATGTTTATTAACATCAAAAGAGTGGTTTCAGAAACGTTTATGCACAAACACGCATGATTTATCTCACAATAAATTATTCCCAACATATCAGCAGCCCTTCGAGTGAGCAGGGAACAAGTTTTTTGCGCATTTTATTTAGCACTGCTTAATGTTTGTTTAACATTGCCAGAACATCTCACCCTCATTGGAAGTGCTATTTATTCTAGATTTAGCCCGTAGAAGCTTTTCAAGTTTAAAAGTATCAATGGCGAGGAGAACCCTAAACATCCAAACAGAAAAAGTCCAGAAAATTCGGTATGAGCAATTGGTTGAGACCCGAAACAGGGTTCACCATTGGTCCTGCCCGGTGAAGTGATATTGTGCTATCTTCGGTAACACCCTTTCACAGTATCTTCCACTTCAGATCCTATTCCTGCTTTGCTGCTCTTCCTTAGTATGATTTGCCTCTTAGTTATTGCCAGTTTATCTGTCAAGGAATGCATGCTACAAAAGTTAGCTTGCCTACAAGTGACACAAACTGGTGGCTCTTGCCAGGGAAACAAAGAAGTCTCAAAGAGGAAGTTGCTAACAATGCTCCAGGTGAATTTTGCCTGCCTCAGAGTCATATAAAAGAAAGGAACCTAAAGTTAAAACTCCAAATCCATTTTTCTCAGTTTCACTTTTTGCCAGGAAATATGGTATGAGGAAATGTATCATTTGACATTTTGAAAGTGTGAAGATTTCATTCAGGATTTCCTGGACTGAAATTTCCGAGGGACAAGTTAAGGTACTCATAATCTGAAAAAGCTAAATTCTTCATGACAAAACTGAATATTTTAAAACACAGAAATTTGTTAAAATCGCTTCCTCTTTTTGGGTGTTATTGTTTTTCTCTTGAATTGCATTTTCTACAAATAACGTTTACTTTAACTTGCACTCTGGGTATTCTACTTCACATTAAACCAAACATTTTGTGGATTGCAATTTTTTTAAATACATTTTCTAATAAGGTGACTTTCTTCTGGAGCGTGTTAAGCATAGTATGTCTTAGAACCGGCCTACAAGACTTAAGCTTTAAATGTCATCAAACCTAATGGGGTTTTATTCACCCTGAAAGTTTGAATCAATTTGAGATAATGGTCCGAAAGTTGACCCTCCCCGGCCATGTCTCTCCTTACTTTTTTATCTGTGTGTACCATTCTTGAGTGTAGGAGTTGTAAGGAGACCGAAGAAGACAAGAGTGCAGTACGATAAGAAGAGAAGGAAGAAGATATAAAATCCAAAAGATGGCGACCACTCTTTTATAATGTGGCTCCCGAGTTTTAATGTTTTGGAACACTACAAAATGGCACAGCCGACAGGATTGCAGTAAGTTGAAGGGGTGACCTTCGAAGTTGAAAGCGACGACAGGGGAGTTGTGCATTCCATGAAATATCAGCCGCAAGATGAAGACCCCGTCGTGTTACCGCTAGCGGTAAGCACCAGCACCTTCATTCAATATCTAGTTGACCAGTCCGGCCGAAGCCTGAAAGATGTTTTAGAAAAGTCAAGGTCAAGATAAACATGAAACTGTCAGATTATCAGAAGTTTATCTTGGAAACCACTTGACCGAAGCCAGCAAACCTGCAGTCTGAAGATGCAGGCCTTCTACTTGCAAGGATGCTTGGATTACAACAACAGATGGTCCACCAATTCAAACTACTTCAGACAATTGCTTTGACAATGCAAGCGGCAAACAAGCCTCGTTTTAAGATGGTTAAGCCCGACATCTTTGACGGAGCTTCTAGCAACCCAGAATGCTGGATTAATTTCTATGAGTATGCCTGCGGGCATAACAACTGACAGACAGACGACGACAAAGAACTTGTGTCTCTTTCTTGATGGCATGGCCAAAAAGTACTACGAGCTTCGCGTTCTTTTGCACAAGCATAAGTCATGGCAGAAATGATGAGACAATTTTCTTTCCTCTTTTGGTGATAAGCTAAAAGCATGGGATCGAGCAATAGCCTACAAGTACAAAGAGGGGACTGCAATGCCATACTATTTTAAGAAGAGGATACTTCTGCTGGTCTCAGATTCAAAGCTCTCGCTGGTTCCTTTAAGGGGACACACCCCCTAGGGGGGTCGACTTTTGAACCTTTGTCTTAAAATGAATGAAATTTACAGGGTAGGCTGGTGGTTATGCTAGAGGGTGTATAACAAAATTTCAGGTCTGTCGGTTAAATGAGAAGGAAATTAGAGTAGCTTCTATCAGCAACACGCCTACATTGTTTAGTTAATCTATCGTCAGAAAACTATCACGATATTCAAGATTTTTATTCGCTAGATATGTAGCAGAATGCCTAGAGGGTGCGGCTATGGAACGTTTTTTCTAAGAAGTAACTTATTTCTATAAATTTCCTCTTCTGCATAATTGGTCAACTTTTTGCTCTTCTGTGTCTTCGACAAAATGTCAACATTTTTTATAAAAGACATTCATAAAGTGACAAAAAAGTTCCATAGCCGCATTCCTTATTAAATTTCAGTCAAGAAAAGGGAAGAATGAGCCTTCCCTGTTTTGCCATTATCAAACGATAGATTGACTAAAATGGAATTTATACCAAAAAGTGGAATGGAGAAAAATGCGTTCAAAGTGCTCCAAACCCTACCTTTTCTTTAGCTTTGCTGGACAGAAAATAATTGATAAAAAATTAACTATGCAGTGAAAATTAATTAAACTTTTTGGGAATACTCTCTAGATGTTGGTGGATGTAAATATGTCATTTTTCAAAATCAACGTTTTTTGCAGAAATTTTTTTTTCTGGGCAGTGTTTCCCCTTAATCATTCATGGGATGACGAAGGACCAGATGGGTGCATACATCTTGGCATAACTGCCAAGATGTATGCAACAACTGTCTGAATTAGCCAACACACACAAGTGGTGGAAAGTTTTTTTAACTGCTCAGTTCCACCAAAGCCCAGCATGCCATCACACAAAAGCACTGGAAGCTCTGTTGCAGGTCCACTAGACCATTTGGATGAAGTACTCCCCCAAATGATTGGATACAAAAGGAGACCACTCCTAACACCGTCAACATGTCCCAAGAGGGCAACGTCGAAGAGGCCAGGGGGGAAGATTGCGATGCAAAAAACTAATAAAAGAGGGTTTCGGTATCTGACCATTGACGCCGAGAGAGAGTGTTTCCTTGAACAATGTTAACCTTTATATCTTGGTCGACGTAAATGGAAACAAGCTTGAAGCTTTAGTCGACAGTCGAGCAACTGTCGTAATTAACGTGGACCAAGTCAAGGATGCCGACATATCTGATGAGCACACTGAGGTGCAGGGCTACAATGGTGAAAAGCTGGTGCACTGAAAAAGGGCAGATATTATCATCATCTATCAAGAAAACCACTCCAAAGTCAATGCACTGGTGATGCAGAATGTTGCCTATTAGTATCGGTATTTGGTATTTATTGCATGCCGAAACACGGGGAAGGCTACCAACTCCTGTTGCCTTGACCAGTCATTGAGCAGCTTTGTTTCAACATCTACTGGACTGGAGAGGTGAGCATTGACAAAGCGCAAGTCTTCAGATATGCACAGCCGACTCCAGAAAGAGCTCTCCGAAAACACAAATCAGCGGAGGAGGTCACACAGATGTACCGGGAACTCAAATGTTTTGGAGATTTTCCAGAAGTGACTACAGCAATCGAGGTACCTTTTAAGCTAAGGGTCATAATGGTTGTCATGAGGAAACCCTACAACATGTCAAGAGAGGGGAAGGTGTGGCTAAAGTCAGAGCCGCAGAAGATGCTAGACGCGAAAAAAAATAGCCCATCTACTTCAAGTTTCACATCACCAGTTACTATTGTTCCGAAAGTGGATGGGTCGTTTCATCTGTACACGGATTACTGGATTATCACCCAACAAACGTCTATTTTCGTTTCCTATGCCACGAATCGAAGCCATCAACGACGAGACTGACGGCTGTAAGATGTTTTCGCTCATCGACTTATGCAAAGGCTCCTGGCCAATCTCATTACAGGAAGAATACAAGTACATATCTTTTGTGATTTCATTCGACATATACGAGTACAGCTGGCTGTTGTTCTGGTGGAAAGACTCTCCAGTCTGGTTTCAGAAAATGATGAATCAGGTCTTGAAGCACTTCATAGGAGTGTCCTGCAGTGTCTACATTGATGACGTTATCGTCTGCCTGAGTACCGCCAAAGAACACATAAAACAGCTCACAAGGCTCCAGTCGACTTCTTATTTAAACTACGCGATTACATAGATTCTACAATACGGTCTCATAGTATTTTGTTAATGGGGGACTTCAACTTACCGGGAATAAATTGGAATAAACTTACAGCCGGAGCAGCGGAAGTGGCTAGTTGTGACCAACTACTGGAACTTGCTTTCTGTTATAACTTAACGCAAGTCGTCACTGGGGAGACACGAGTGTCTTCCACGTCCTCGTCCTTACTCGACCTTATCTTTGTTTCCGCCAATCTAAACGATGCTCTGCCAAACTGCGAACTTTACGAGGGTATATCAGATCACAAAATGATAGTCAAGACATTAAACGCAAATCTCGGCACACTCAACTGTCCATCGCGTAAAACGTTCCTTAATTTTGAAGCCGCCGACGATGTCAGTATTTTAGACCGCCTTGAAAAGTCATTAGACGATTTTCAGTTGCTCCATCAGACATCTGTCGGTACAGAAGTTTTGTGGGACTATTTTGTTGAAGTCGTTAAGCAGTGCATTAATCAGTTTGTACCTACTCATACGAAAACGACAAGAAAAAAAAGCCCTTGGATCACTAGAGATATCATTCAAAGAAAGAGAAGAATAAAGCGTTATCGGAAAACCCTCAAGCATAATCCAAATATCGATAAAAGGGCGCAACTTAACGCCATGAGTCGTGATTTGAAAATGCTTGTGAAAGACTCAAAGAGAAAATTTTATAACGTCACCCTGAAAAAGTTCCTTACTGATGACCCTGCGAAATTTTGGCGTTATGTTAATCCGCGTGCCAAATCGGGAAGCGACTCCGGCAACAGTCAAGAACGCGTTGAAGATTTTAATTCATACTTTTCTTCTGTTTTTACACAAGATAACAAAATTTTACCGGGATTTAAAGAGTTCTCCGAGTGTCCGTCAATTGGAGATATTGAAATACACGAAGGAGTGCTAAATTTATTACTTAATATAGACGTTAAGAAAAGTTCCGGTCCCGACGGAATTCCGAATGCATTCTTAAAAAGGTACGGTGAATGGGTTGCTAAGTATCTTACTTTAATTTACCGATCATCCTTAAATGAAGGCCACGTGCCTAAAGCCTGGAAGACTGCCAGAATTATACCTATTCATAAAGGTGGTTCGGAGAGTTGTGTAGAAAATTTCCGCCCCATATCTCTTATTAGTACATGCTCCAAACTCCTCGAACACATCGTTTCTAAACATATGTTGACTTTTCTAAATAACCATAATATACTGTATGAATATCAACACGGTTTCCGCAAAGGTATGTCTACGACAACACAACTTGTTGAGACCGTGCATGATCTT
Source organism: Ixodes persulcatus (assembly GCA_013358835.2). NCBI lineage: Eukaryota > Metazoa > Arthropoda > Arachnida > Ixodida > Ixodidae > Ixodes > Ixodes persulcatus. The sequence continues at coordinate 19,647 of JABSTQ010005955.1, read as the reverse complement.
GCTCAATCTATTAACAACCGAAGTGAAACTGATGTAATATTCTTGGACTTTGCAAAAGCATTCGACAAAGTGTCTCATACTAAATTGTTGCTTAAAATTGATACCATATTTAATAATCCCATAATTACAAATTGGTTTTCTTCCTATCTTTCTTCAAGAGTTCAGTTTGTCGAGTGTGGAGATTATAAGTCAAGCTTTGCACCTGTCCTTTCGGGAGTTCCACAAGGTAGTGTTCTGGGACCTTTATTATTTTTAATATTTATAGATGACCTCCGCTTTGGGATTTCTGTTCCAATGAAGTTGTTTGCAGACGACTGTGTATTGTATAATAAGGTTGAAACCCAACAAGATCAAATAGAACTAAGCAATAACCTCAGCAAAATTAAACAATGGTGTGATGAGTGGCAGATGGTGTTAAATCCTTCAAAAACGGTATTGATGACAGTAACACGAAAAAAGAAATTTTTAAGTTATGATTATTTTTTAGATGGCACTAAACTCCTCCGTGTGGATGAACGCAAATACTTAGGATTAGCATTCACGAGTGACCTACGATGGAACTCTCACATTGAAAAAGTCTCATCAAAAGCTAACAAGGCACTCTGGTACCTTAGAAGAAACATAGCTAACGCCACACCAGAAATAAAAAATATAGCGTATAAAACATTGGTGAGACCAGTCCTCGAATATGCGAAAATTGTGTGGGACCCATATACAAAAACAAATACCACTACACTCGAAAGGGTTCAGCGTCTTGCAGCTAGATTCATCTTTAGTAAATATAACCGCACAGAATCTCCCACTGATTTATGTTGTCGTGCCGAGCTCCCAGCTCTTGAATTAAGAACAAAGTTAGAACGTATAAAGTTTTTGTTTTTAATTTTTAATGATTTAATTTGCATAAAAAAATCTAACTACATGGATATACGCATTGGTGAATCTACAAGGCACCGTCATTCTAAGTACATAAGAGAGCCGTCTGTTAGAAACGATTGCTTCAAGTATAGTTTTTTTCCGAGAGCGATTACGGAGTGGAATGCTCTGCCAAGTGGCACTGTCACCCTAACCTCAGTTAATGATTTTGTTAAAAACGTCGAGAGAATAGTACTTTGCCACACGTCGTAAGTGTTGAACAATCATGATGCTTATCTGCTGTTCTACTCCCACCCTCAGAGTCCATTCCCATCATTTTTTTGCTTGTTATGTTGGTGTTAACTTGCATAAGTACTTGAGCACTTCAAATGCTGTGTCATTGCCCGTCTTGTCAGCAAGTAATATAATAGCAGCATCTTTTTTTTTTTTTTGTGCTTTTTGTCACAGCATCTATCAGTAATATCTGCCGCCGTTCTTTTTTTTTTTGTGTGTGTATTGTTGTGTGCATGAATTTGAATTACTGCATTGTATTACCCACTCCTGTAAAAGCCCTGTCTAGGGCTGACAGTATCAATAAATAAATAAATAAATAAAGCTTTGGCTGCGCATTTAAAAATTAATGCTAAGAAAAGCGAGTACTTTCAGCACAAGGTCATCTTCCTGGGTCGTACGTTTGATGGCTTCACAAAGACGGCGAAGCAGGAATTCGTCGATTGCATATCCAAGTTTATGAGGCCATATGACGTTCATTCCCTGCGAGGTTTCCTCGGCCTGGCTGGCCGTTTTTGGGCGTTCGTAAAGGGCTACTCCAGAGAAGTGAAATGCCTCATGGGACTCGCCAACAAAGACCATTTGAGTGGACTAACCAGAGCAAGATTGCATACCAATATCTGATCACCAGTATTTCCAGTGATCTCGTGCTGACCCTGCCAGGTATCAAACTACCCTTTGAACTGAATACTGATGCCTCACACTATGTAACAGGAGCTGTGCTGTATCATAGAGACACCACTCTACCCCTAAATCAACAAATCAAGGTTATCGGATACAACTCTTTCACCTTCTCGAAAACACAGATCAACTACACAGCCACTGGGAAAAAAGCACTTTCTTCGTTGATGGCAATTTAATATTTTCATACTTACCTCGATGGAAAGAATTTCAATGTTTACACCGAGCATTAAGCGCTGACCTACCTTCATGGTTTGAAGGAAGCAAAAGTGAAGTTGGCAAGATAGAGAAACAAACTGCAACAGTTTGAGTTTTAAGTAAACCATCGTCCTGGAAACATTCTGGCTGACGCAGATGCATTGTCCCGGCTGGCTGTAGACCTCCCATTCGAGCAGGCTAACCTTCAAAAGGTATCTGAAGGAACACAAGATCTCCAATTCAAAGAGGGCAAATACACAGTTCCTGGGACACTCATCCATAAAGTGCTGCAGCTGTATCAAGATACTCCAGATGCAGGCAGACATTATGGTTTTTGGTGCACTTACAACAAAGTGGTACAAAGGTTCAGATTGAACCACACAAAGGAGGACATCTGGAAGTATGTTACAACTTGCTACCAATGCCAACTGCATAAAGCTGAGTGCCGTCCGCGAACTCACGAAATGGTTCTTTCAAAACACCCTGGAAAACCCTTCGAGACTGTTCATCTGGATTTTGCTAAACTAAAAGACTCTAGCACTTCTGACCTGCATCAACTAGAGCACACGAAGGGTGCCGCTCGTCCTGGAAGGGAAGATGCAAATAGTGTAATACGACTTTTGGAGCGGGATGTATTAAAAATAGGCTACCGTCATTTCTGACAACGGACCTACCTGCCTGTGTAAGCAAATGCCTCTGGGACTGGGTTCTGCAGTGCAGAATTACCTTGCAACGGCACAATGCCATGGCAGAGAGGGTCATCCGAGACCTTAAAGAGCCTCGGACACGCAAAAAAAAAATTTTTTTTCATGCATGCTAGGCGTTGAAATGGCATATCAGGACATTACAAAAAAATTGTTTCACTATAGAGTTCCGTAGTTTTTTTATAAAAAATGGAAATATGAGTCCCAATTCAAAGTTCCCGCCAGTACACTGTGACGTAACAGTGTACCGCAAGGTGTCGGGGCGGTGAGAAGGGAGGCATCGACCTACGTCACTAAAAGTGGGTTCGCCGGAAGTCACGTGAGTTTCACTCCTCCAGCTCTCCGCGACCGTGCCTAAGATTTTTTTGATTTTTTTTTATATTTTGCTCTTTGTACGAGCGATCGTAGAAAACGAAGTTTCAGTTCCACTAGCTCTTTATCGATGCACCGTTGGTTAGTTTGCGTGCTGTAAAAGTTGAGGACGAAGAGTCAGTAGATCGACGTGATGGAGGTCAATGATGAAAGCGTTGCGATTACAAGCCAGTGTACGAGTGCATGCCGTCAGTCCGATGATACAGAGCTATACTGGGCACAAAACAAGCTATCAAGTTTTGAAAAACGATTTTAGAACGCGCGCAGAAATTAGGATTGCTAGCATACGACACGCCCGATCGCACTGCTGAAGGTTCAGACACCGAGGTCGTTGAATCATCAGATACTCTCCAGGCTGAAGATGCCTGCCGTCTAAAGAATACGAACTGGTGAGTGCACCAAGTAAAAGTAAACGTCGAGCATAAAGTATGTGTTTTGTCTAGAACATGAGTAGAACTTGTTTACTAGGTGCACATGCAGCCGATGCGTCGGGATGCCTCAATCCAAGACTCTTGAGTGCCGCTGCTGCAGAGAGATGGGCAGGAAACTTACAGACCTGCACCCTATAGGTTGCATAACATCACACAAAGAATTCCCACTCATTTGCTGAAATATAACAATGCTCAAGACTGCACACTTCGAACTTCGCGACAGGAAGTTTCGAATGCCAAGGGATATTCACAAGTTAGTCTATTTTTGTTGCCTACATTCAAGAAGTTCAGGCTGGAGTTGAAAGAAAATCACCGCGCAGGAATTACCTTGACATTTTCAATTTGTTGTAAATTTAGGAAATACCGGTACACGGCGTACCGGTGGTTCGTACTCTGGGTGTGGGGCAGGCTGGGCAGAAGGACGAGATTTGTCCTGCCTTCCTGTGTCGTCAGTAAAATCCGTGACGCCTTCCCCAGCGAACACACAGCCGGATTCCAGTATTAGAGAACTTCACCTAGGGTTGTAATTTTTATCAGTAAAGTGCATCGAGCATGTCCATCGCCTACCCACGGACTCTAATAGCTGTCCTGCCGGAACCGCAGTCAGCCACCGGCCCATCTCTTGTATGTCTCTCGGAAATGCATGCAGTGTGATCTCTTCTTCAGTTGCTGAAATACCGGGACAGTCTCTCACGCAGCACCTTCTAGGCATTGTAGTTGATCACGTCAATTGACTTACTCCTCTTCTTCTTCCTTTACAGCAACAGTAAGCGATTAAAAAGCAAATAAAGGAAACCATGTCTGCTTGGATCGCTCGTGGAGGTGCGGAGAATAACAAAAATATTAAAAAAAAAACATTGCACGCGCTCGCGGTAAGCACGAGGAGGGATACAACTCGCGTGACTTCCGGCGATGCCTCCCTTCTGACGGCCCCGACACCTTGCAGTACACTGTTACGCCACAGTGTACTGGCGGGAACTTTGAATCGGGCCTCGCATTTCTATTTTTCTAAAAGAACTACGCAACTCTATAGTGAAACAATTTTTTGGTAATGTCCTGATATGCCATTTAAACACCTAGCATGAAAAAAACATTTTTTTTGGCGTGTCAGAGGTTTTTTAAAGGGCAACTCCGGTCCATACTTTAGATTTTGGGATTATGACTGTTTTTAGCGCGGTTAGCGTCCCTGAATTGCAAGGTGTAATTTTTTTCTCGTTATTGTGCGTAGTTTTAAAGATATCGACGCTCAAAGTTTTGTTTGGGGCGCGGCCAACAAAACCGAAACTAGCCGCCTGAGGCCCCGGCAACACTGGAAATCAGCCGCTATGTGAACGTGACGTCAGGATCGTTCTCGTTCAACGAGTACGCAGGCCAAGCGGCACCTACCTCTGTTGCGCTTGCCGTCTAAAGATAGGAGGTAAGCTGATTTTGTTTTAATTCTGTATACGAGGTAGTTATCCAGCATATATAGCAAGAGTTAGTGCGTATACCCAAAAGCTAGCGACTGGAAAACCCGTGAACTCGTTCGGTGCCGTACTCGGCGGCTGTCGCTGGTCGTGCGGTCTTCCGTACTCGTCGTTAGGCCTAATTTGTCATCGGGGCACCGTGGATGGAGGGGCGTTGCTCTACGCCACGCTGCCAGTGACGTACAGTACTGGGGGCCCTCTTGCTTTCGCGCTGCGGGTCAGTCCCAGACACGAAGCTTTGAGGCTCTCCGGCGTGGGCTGCAGCGCCCGAACACACATGTGCTGGGCTGTACACGTCAGTTTTTTCGTTCTTTTCTTCTCGGGTGCGTAAAAGCCGAAGTCCACCACTCGTCGAACAGCGTTCACCCACACCTTCTCCAATTTCCGGTCCGTTGGAAACTTGTGAAAGAGCACCTCCGGGTTGCGCAGCGGGTTGTTTGAGCAGCCCGCTTGGAGTCCTCACAAGCAAATAAGCAAAAGGCTATACCGAAGCTACATGGTCTACAGATAAAAGCAACGGCTAAACACGCCAATCACAAGCCGAAGTAGCGGTGGTAGCGGCTCAAAGAAGCGCACTCCGCGCAACACCCGGACCGGAGGAAAAAAAAGAGAACGTCACGGCCCAATGTTGCTTTAGCAATCGGCAACCCGCTGGCTGCCCGCTAAAGGGGTGTCCAAACAGGATACTACAAAACTCACGACTCCGGCAAATCGTGAAAATTCAATTTTCACGATTTGTCGGAGTCGTGCGTTTTGTAGTGTCCTGCCGGAGGGAAGCTTCCCCCCGCTAAATCTCCCCCTCGCTTGCTCCACGGCGGCCTTGCTCTGCTCATCACGTGGGTCCGGAGAGCCACTCACACGCTCTGTTGGCTCTCGGTCAATCGCTCAAGGCCTCTGCCGTTTTTCAAGTCCCGAAAGCGGGAAAGGGAACGACACGAAGGTGAGGAGGCGAAGGCTTTTCGCGCGATTCGAACGCGGACCAGGCTGACCAGGATCCTTCTATTTTCAAACATGGCGTCGGTGGTGTTCGTCGACGTGGACGGCGTGGTGGAAGCTCATCGTTCCTCGTAAAAGCGCTATCCTTGACTGTGAATTTTCGTTGTGTATCGTCATGATAACCCAGCACGTACTAGAAAGGAAGATCCACCTACTCGTGCGGCGATCTCGTGGCGGCACTCTCAAGACAGCAGGAACGCCCGTGCCGTCGTGTTTGTTTACTTCGACAACAGTGGTGCTTTCTTCGAACATCACCCGGATTTCGTTTTTTGGTGCATTTCATGCGTGTGCTCAAGTTCAAGGTATTACTTGTGCGTACCGTATAAAGGATGCGAATTTTCACGCGTTTTCATCACCCGAAAAAGGTGATTAGTGTTAGCAATCCTGAACGCTCGCAACGTCTGTCAAATTATATTTCTACGTTGCTATATTGCTGCTAAGATTACATCGTCTTTTATAATCGTAGAAAAGGCGTGTGGCGAGATTTGTACTGTTGGCAAAGTCGTGTATTAAAGTAGTGATCGTGCAAGACGGCGTACTGCATCTTTTTATTATTTTTTAATGCACTATACCCCGCAAGCGTATCCTGAAAAAAAAAATTACACCATCTTCCCGAGGGGAACCATGGGGTGATGCGGAGCATCGTGTTGGTTCCGAGGAAAGAGTCAGTTGCGTGCTGACGTCGAGAGATGGCGCCACCGACTGCCCTAGCGTTACCCCCTACGCGAGCCTTCGTCGCGGCTCGCGGCAGAGAAACTTGGAACGCTCGCCGCTCGCCGTTTATTTTTTTCACACATGAAGGAGAGGAGACTAGAGGAGGAGAGTTGCGCGTGCGCGCGCGGTGTGAGGAGAAGCCAACGCACGCGCAGTGCACGCAGCTGGTAGAGAGAGAGAGCGGAGAGAGTAACGCGCAGCTGTTGGAGAGAGGGAAGGAGGAGAGTTGCGCGTGCGTAGTTCGAGTGCCGACTACAACGCCGACACCGCGGGACATAGACCCGAGCAAGAGATGCTCCGCATCTAAAAAAAATAAAGCTTGAGGTCATAGAAGACGGTATGTCTATTTTCTGTTACGCAAGTGAGTGGCTGCGCGTCCCCTTCTTTTTAGAGGCACCGCTGAAACAGCTGACGGCAACGGAGAGGCGGTCGCCGTGCTGCCGACCCGCTGCGCTTGTTGCAGTGGTAGCAGAGAGTACGCGCGGCGCAGAGCGGTCATTCTGGTCGCTCCGGTCACAACGGACGCAGTCGTGGGTAACGGGTTCGTTTCAGATGTCTGAACCAGCCTTTACAAAGCTATTCTAGGCGCACAGCAGATCTTCGTGACTGTACGCCGTAGCCGAAACCTCGGGCGCCTCGGGCTGCTCCGGTGAGAACCCCGCGTCGGGCACGGAACCGTCCGCCATGTTTGTAAGCGTAGCTGGGTTGCTTACTATTGGCTAGGAGCAAGAGCTGAAGTTCGTTTCTTATTGGCTGTTGATTCGTGTGGTTCCACGCGGTTGCATGTGTGTGTACACGTCGCGCACAGTAGTCAGTTGAAGTCTCAGCGGTGGCATTCGTTCGTAAGCATAGTGGTCGCTCCGAACGCAAGTGTATGAACGGGCCTTTAGAAGGATGGACGCCCGAAGCCGGACGTACTTGGCCTTCGAGCCGAGGCGACGGCGGTACGCGAAAGCGTTGGCGAGGTCAGCCAGACGCAGGTGGCGTGTGACGTCAAATCTGACGAGCACCGACGTCAGAGAAAAGTGGAGGAGGCGAGGAGAGAAGATCGTGATCGTGAAAATTTTCACGACTCCTGCAAACATTTTCACGACTCCGACAAATCGTAAAAATTGAAGCGTCCGCTTCAATTTTCCCGATTTGCCGGAGTCGTGCGTTTTGTAGTGTCCTGTTTGGACAGCCCTTAAGGAGCAGCGGCTCGCGGCGGGTCGCATTTTTATTATCGGCATTAGTTGAGAACGCGGCGTCCCACGGACGTAATATTTTGGCTGGGGTAGTATTTTGTGTCACTACAGCAATACCAGTAATTTATTTCATTTTGAGTTTTGGCCGGAGTTGCCCTTTAAACAATACATGATAATTAGGGCTCCGTGTTTTCGGAGTTTATTTTTCGTCAAATTCGGAGGGTGTTTTTCGGAGTTTATTTGTTGCCGACGATTGGGAGTTTATCGGAGTTTATATTTGTTTGATTCCCAATTCTTTGAAATTCGGAGTTTAATTTCGCAGTGTTTCCTATTGAAAATAAATATGTAAATAATAACGGGATGTAAACGTATGCAGATAAAAATAAAACGAGCTTGTATCGATTAAACTTTCTTCAGTTGAATTTGACGTTCGTGTCATTGCCATTGACAATATTAATTTGTCCCACGACAAAAGTCGCACACAGGTGTTGCTTCGATAAACGTCGATACCTTAAAATCAATAAACTCGCGGGGCAGTCGCTATGAAGCTCGTAGTCATCCCATCCTATTCCATCAATCTAGCCCGCGGCCTCGCGCGAGGTGGAGTGGGTAAGGATGTAATAGAGAGTTTCAACAGTCCCTTTTCTCTATTTAATACAATCTCTATGGTCCATAACTTTCACTGTTACAAAAACATGCATTCTCTTTTCTCTAAATCACAAATCGCATGGCTCAAACTGGAAACCAAAAGAGTGGCTTTTGTCGTGACCCGAATGCACAATGACCTGTTGCCCTGATTCAACCTCGACGAGACAAGCGACAAGACCCCTTTTGACAACGGTCTGAGATTTGAAAGATAATTATGGTGCCATTTTCCCAAAACCATTAAGTCTGTGCTGATCAAATTGTAAAAAAAAAGTTCTTTTTTTACTTTTTTTTTTTTTGCGGGGAGGGGGGGGGGGTTGCATCGGCACATAAACATTCGGAGTTTATCGGATAAATTCGAATTGACCAAACTTTTACCGGCGAGTGTTTTTCGGAGTTTTTCGGATTTATCCGAAAACACGGAGCCCTAATGATAATGTATCCAACCTTCAAAGGCAGATGGAAACGTAGCCTCACGGCAGAAGTGGCACATCACAACGTTCGCATACTGCCGCTCTTGGGTGCAGTCCATATTATGCGGTCTTCGGAGAAGCTCCTAAATTGCCAGCGGATCACCCGTTGAGAATTTCGGAGAAACTGGAGCTGAGGGGCTCCTGAGTTCTTATGTTTTAGAACACTACGGATTTTTCTTGTTGAGTGTAATGGTCACCTATTAGCTATCGCAAATATCAGCAGCCTATCCCTTGTGTAATGCCCAGTTGTAAAACCCTCAAGGTAATAATGAAAAAAAAATATCATATAAGGCCTGTTTCCACATACAACCACAGCTCTACATCAGGGCTATTAGTCAAGAGCTGGAAATAATGCTGATCTTGTTTCTGCAGTGCTGACTTTGTGCTTTGTTTGTGTCCTACGACACTGATACAGTGGTGAATTAGTGCTAAATTAGGTTCATCAGCTCTGTGCTATACATGTAGACCGGCCTCTAAAAAAAAAAAAATTCGTTTTACATAAAACTTTTTTTTTTCTTTTCAGTGGTTTTTTAAGTTAAAGAATAAAAAAGTGTGCGACGAAAGGAGCTCACTCTCCGCAGCGAAGCACTGGTATATGCGTGGTAAGACGCAATTACACGACTGGGGGCTTGTACTTTTTTGTGGCTTGTACGTTTTGAGTCTCCTTTGCCCGAAGAATGTTTTCCAATCTTTTCGTGCCAGACATGAACACAGTTTCCCGAGACGATTGATGCCCCTACGTTCTTTATTTTTTGTAGGGACAGCAGATTTCGTGACGCAGAACGCTCTAAACCGATCTGTGATTAGACTCAGGTCTTAGTGTAAAGAAACATTTTCTCCCCAATTGGCACTCCTTTTCTAAGCGAGTAATATTTTCCCCGCAAAACATTTCATAATGCACTTTGTAGCATCACTCATTTATTTCCTGTGCTCTGCGATCACACACCCTTGAGGGCCGGCTCGACATAAATATAGATCCGGACCCACGGATATCCACACCTGTAGCCCATGACATCTGCATCCAATTCACAATCCGCCAAATCTTATTTCCTTTTATCCGCATCTGCCAGTTCACTGCAGATAACCGTGGATGATTCTTGGGCATTTAACGAATCCGCAGTGCTTTACTTATGAAACTTCAGTACCCCCCCCCCTAAGACGTTCAGGCCGTTTGCAGTGGAACCTTCATTATACAACATTTATGGGAACGCGCGAAAGTGTCAAATAAAGAACCTGGAGTCGCATGATCCAAAAAGGCGATATTACAGCACTTTGACAATCCCGCGCGAATTTATAGTAAAATGCAGGACGTTGCATAAACTGGAAATGCATAATCAAGGTTCCACTTGATATGCAGTTTGATGGGCAATTTTATTTTGCCTATTACTGGCGAGATGACTACACCAGAACAGGCACCCATACTGTAAGTGGAAAGTAGAATTATTCATTATTACACAGCGTACTGTTCTAATATTGCAAGGGGTGAGGGGGTACGTAAATTATTTTTGGCTGTGCTACTGTACCGTTTTACAATATCTAGTATGCCTTTTGTGGACTTCCAGGATTTTTGAAAATGGGTCTATTGATGCAGGAATGCAATCGGAACCATTCAATATTTTTTGGTGTAATAGACACTGCATCTGTTTATGTTATGCCTCTTTGGTTGCAGCCTTTAGAACGTGGCAGAGGCAAGCTGAGTGGTATGGCCCTCAGTATAATGAGATTCAAGTTTCAGGGCTGCAGGTTGTGGAATAAGCATTGCCAAAAAAACCTCAAGAGAGGAAAACGAGTTTAGTGTTGACAAGGAGGCTGTCATGTTAGTAACATGCTGCGCAATGATACGTTAGGGGGAGTAAGCTGCATGGCTCCGCCAACCTGAAGTTGTGCAATAACCCATTGGTCACCAAGGTCTCATAAGAGTGAGCTCCTCTGATTAATTTCAACTAGACGAGACATATATATTTACCGTGCAGAGCTTACATTGCAATTTGCCACTTGATGGAGGCACGTGATTGTTTAATTATGTCCTTTGCACGGAAATTGACTAAGTATCACATTCAATCTTGGTTCGTACATAACATGCTTAGAGTGCATGAAGCAAGTGATAGATGTAAGGGACATACTTCAAACCTACTTTAGGTGGACAACATCTCTGTTCAGCATCTGCTCTCTTTCCTATGTTACAACTAATGCACAGAGTATATAGTATGTTCAGTAAAGCATAGTTACATTGGTATTCTTGACAGGCAGTAGATACCCAGAGCTTTGATTTTGCTCTTTGGTGTTCTGAGTGCATGCAATTAATTATGTTTTTTTGTTGTTTTTTTCTAGAAGCCGTGGTCGCAAGGCACCCATGACATTGAAGTCTTCCGAACAAGGCACTATGAAGGCATGGCTTGTAGCGGCACCGGAGCAAGCGACACGGTGCGGGTGAGCCGCAGGTGTAACAGTTACACTGTAAACGGGAAATATAGACATGTGGCGACAAAGCACAGACACATAAAACTTTTATGTAGCAATAATAGTTTAATTTAACCAAACAGTGCATCAACAGAGCCTGACCCAAGAATGGTGAAACGGGGAACCGAACAATGTGTAGAGTCTAACAGAAACAAGGAAGGCGATAAAAACGAATGAGGGCAACAAGTTCAGATAGGACGGTCATGTCGTACCTATTTTTTTTCAATTAAATGTTTATAGGAGGTAGCAAAATATGTCCATGCAATGGAATGGACCTTACTTTTGCAAAAAAAAACCTTCCATGTTTTTGTTAAAATAATTTGCGTCTGAAGAGGTGGAATTATGATTTTCCCAATTCTGCGTAGACACAACTTTGAGCTCCACAGGGTAATAAAACTTCCGACGACGTAAGTATTTTTATACATGCCCGAAAGTTTTCTAAATATAGAAAAAGTGAAACAATTTTTTTGTGACAATTCAAAAAAATTGTCATCCTCAATTTTTTTTTTAATTTTCCCTGATGAACATTTAGAAACATGTAATTCAGAATCCACCAACACATGTTGTATTCTATTGTTTTAAAATAAAGAAATAAGAGTGTTGCCAGGCCTGTTGCAGTCAATTACTGTTGGAGGCGCTCTGTCTCAACAACTAGTGGTTACTCGAGCACCATATCCACAGTGGCCATAGTTGGTCGCATTATCTCCCAGGCACCACAAAGCATTATACAAAAAGATCGGAGTTTTTTTTTTTTTTATTTGTGATGTGCCTGATGGTGCCTATGAAAATTGAACTTCGTGGTGCATCAGTCCTCGGGGTGCTGTGTTTGGTTGATTGCTCTCAACTGTGCTAATTTCTCAGGGTAGTATTTTAATGTGTGTAGCCTGTTGACAAAATGATTCAATTAATTTATCTAGACATCACTATACTCTGTTTGTAAGTGCAATGGATTGTAGCGGCCGTTGCAAGCTGTCTCGGGCAATTTAGCGCATCAAGTGACAACGCGTCACAGCCCCCCTCTCCGAGGTCACGACATTGAATTGACTTGTGTGGCTCGTAGTGTCTGTGTTTTATTGTAAGGTATGACGAACATATGAACAGGAGACGTTAGGAATTTTATGCCCCAATCGATGGCGGGCATGGCGAGGGCAAAACAATAGCAGGCTGTGTCTAAAAAGAAAATGATAAAGGGACGAAGAAGCAGAAAGCTAGGCAGCGTCATTGGAGCAGCGTTATGCCTTCGCGCAAGTGGTGACTCTGGTATTTGTAATGCCACCGCACACTGGGTGATGTTTACACCACACAACTGAAGGCTGAACTCACTTAACACCATGGTATTGGGTCATTTCAGATGAGATTGAATAGTGGGTAAATGGTTGACATTTTTTATTTGCTTGATATTTTACATGTCATCCCCTAAGTTATAGTATACACCAACTCATGTTTACAAACAAACCGGAGCGCCCCCAGCGGACGCCACCGGCGCCGCGCATGCGCGATGGAGTGTGGGCAAGAAGCTCGCCTTCGCCCATAAGCAAACCATTGAAATGCGATGTTGTCGGCGTCGGTGTGAGTCCCCCTGCCCTTTTTCGCGTTCGAATTGTCGAATTGTTGATTCTACGTCTTCCTGGCAGTGCCCGACTACTTGAGCGGCCTCAGCGAAATTACCGAGGCTCGTTACACCGCAAAACTTCGCGTGAATAATGTGACATGCGGCGATTCATTCCGCGTGGACGCCGCAAAATGTAGGCTAAAGCCTGATTCGCATGATGAGATTTCGCTCGCAATTTTCAGTTGCGACTTCGCTCGGGCTGCAAAAGCGTCAACCGTAGCTGAGATGGTCGACGTCGATACTGAAAATCGCAAGCAGAATCGGACCAAATGACTGAATATCTAGTGTTTACATTGAGCCTGCTTACCAACCTTCAATCTTAAGTCTTTTGAGGCCTGCACTTACCTCTTATCGCAAGTACCGTGCCAGCATTTGGTCTACGGGCCGGTGTCGTCTAAAAGAGCAGACGACAAGCAGAAACGTTTGAAACAGCAGACGACAGTTCGAACGATCAGGCGGCCGTTTGATCTTGAAGACGCACTGAACGTAGTCTGCAGGTGGTCGGCACAACTTGACGGTTTTCCGGCATTCATGTTGGAACAAAACAAATAAATCTGATGACCACCAGTATCCGTGAATTCAACCCAAAGTGCTTCCCGCCCAAGCAATTGTGGTCCGACGGCGTCTGGTTTTCCCTTTTCACGGCACATATCCACGTTCTCGGACGAACCGAGCACATGAAAACTGACCTTCAAACCTTTCTCGACCCTTTTGGTACAGCCCCAGTCGCAGCGTTTTGACGAGAAGGCAGGTTTTTGTCTGGTTCCTTTCAAAACAACGCAGGAATACACGTCTCACATGGGGGCTTCCGACCACAGCCCCAGACCGGATGTGCGCCCGACGCGCCACCACCGCGCCGTGACGTAACAGAGACGAGTTCATGTATAAAGGAATACAAAAACATTTTCGCATAAAAAAGTAAAATATCTAGACACAAAAAGGTGTAGATTATGAAGAGCTAGGTTGTCACTTGCATTCACGAGCACCGCCGATGTGATCAAGTTCGATAGTGAATACCTTAAGTAATAGTATTAGGCAATTTTAGAATACAGTACCCAAAAGCTTTGCGTAAGCAAAAATAGCGTCGTCACCAGTGCGCATGCGCCAAGCCTAGACCTTGTCTGGATTGGCGCACGACGACGATGCCATTTCTTTGACACGCACAAATTTGGACACATTCTAAAACTTGCAATAGAAGTTCATTAATTTTGAGAAACAATGTCTGGGTTAGGCAGAGATGTCTTGAGAACATACATTCATCATTCATGCTCCTTTTTTTCATATTTTATATTGAATACAAAATATTTGCATATAGCAAGCAGAATTAAAAATCCCCTCGATTAGAATATCTGCGACAAATTTATTGTTTAGATGCCACAGTTTATAAATATGAGTTACCTATTAAAATAAGAGCTCAGGAGAGTACAAATGAAATCTTGGCAACAACCTGCAGGGTTTCTATTTAAGTATGGTACAGTAGTGAAAGGCTTGTAGAAACTATTAACAATATTAAATTCGAAAATATTCAACCAAAAAAAAACTATTAGCTTCAAATTCGTTTTGAACTCAAAATCCACTATACGTCAAACCCGTTTATAGACCGACACGCTGTTTACAAACAAGCCCGCGTTTGCCCACACCAGGTGTGGGCACTGCGCGTGCGCTGAAACCGAATTCATGTGGAATGATCCGTCTGCGCATGCGCAGTGCCGTCGACAGCGCCACTGCAGCTGCGTGACGTCAGGGCCGCGTGTTGGTCTATACAAAGTCTCAAGAAAACGTCTGCCAGTTCGATATAGCGGGTTATTCAATTAGAAGTATTAATGGATGTGACTCTCAAACATCCACTTTCTGCTGACATATTACACAATGAAGCAGTCTTGCATCTTCTGCTGCTTTTTCCTCATTGCATCCGCGATAACAATATTTTCCTACGCTATCGACGGAATCCAAAATGGTGAGGCCGCTGCCTTCTATATTGGCGCATTAGCGCCGAACTATGCCGAGAGCACAGAGCACGTCCGAGCAGTAGCACCTTCTTCTGCAGAGTGCCGTTTTGCTCTGCAAGTTGGCTTTCCCCTAAGGCAGGCGGCTGCGTTGGGGGAAAGCCAGCTTGCAGAGCAAAGCTGGCTTTTTTTTCTTCCGGGCGGCCGCATCAACTGCCCGGAAGAAAAGATAATATTTTCTTTTGCGGACGGAGCGAGGAAAGGGACCACGGAGCACCCTCTCCCCGCTCCCTCCGCAAAAGAGATTTTTTGTTCTTCCGGGCGGTCGACCAACACCTTCTAGAAGAGAAGGCCGTAGCGCTCTTCTCGTGACGTCCCAAAGGAAGGCCATCGGGGGAGCACGTCGAAACGAAGGCAACGCGCGTGGGTCGACCGTCGTAATGCGCTTTTAGTCACATACATGTGTCCTATTAGCTAAAATGAAAGCTGCACAAAACAACGGGCCCAGAAAACATTGTATTACACGGGCAAAACATTGCATCTCTAAATAATCGGTACGAAATGGCACGAGGTATGCGTATAAGACATCTATACAATGTGATTGTTTTAAGTTGAAAACATTGAGTCTCGCAATTATTGTTGTAGGAATGCATATTTTATACAGAAATGCTTCGACAAAATGGTGAGACACGGCAGTGATTGGACACAGCAAAACAGATCAGTTAAAAATCAGGTAGACGTAGTCAACGCGGACACGGCTAGACAAGGGTCACTTACGATCATGTAAACTTACTATTTACATTCAAATAATTTACTTCTTCCTATGGGCTCAAGCTGCCTGAGAACAAAATATAACTTTTGTATACAATAATACTATTGCCGTTATACCGTTAAGGTTCTGTTATAAATGTGGTAAAGGCAATAAAATAACATTAATATAAATAAACACATAAGCACAAAAAATGCACTTTGTATAATCACACAAACTTGTTATTCACCTTCCAGTGAAAACTAGAATGTTACAACGCATATTTACGAATGTCGACGCCACTGCACACGGATAGCGACAAAGAACAAAATTCCATTCTATCACAAAATTAAAAAAAACGACTGCAGCACTTACTTGCGTCCCACATGACCAAGAAAACCCGTAAATAAGTTGTTTCTCACCTGTCGATCGTATCCATACGTCCCCCAATATCTGGCACGAAAACATTTGAAGACAAGCTCCAAGAAATCTCTTGTCGAGAGAGAGGTCTATCGATAATCGACCAGTGTCATCGTTGGCTAGTTGCCACACACGTCACTCAAACCGTAGCAGGACTTGTTCCGCGAATCCATGTAAATGCCGTAGTATCAAGCGAACACAAAAAACTACCCGAGACTGCGGTGACGACAGAAAAACGACTGGAAGAAGGATCAAAAGAACCCCACACGAGAGCAGCGGCAGCAGTGTGGGAGGCTTAACGTTGTCGGCCCATCTCTTGCTCGTGTGTGCTCCCTGCGGCAATGACTGGATTTTTTTCGGTTCTCTTCCCTTTTGAAAGTCCCAGCGTTCCTTTTTAGACAGTCAGCAGCTCACATGCAACGTAAATTTACCAGAATCGGAGCCCATTTCAGGGAAGAAGAAAATGTCTCACCGGACCGGTTCATTCGAAAAGTGAGGCGAGCTGCGGGACTGCACATAGTCCCGCGGTTACGGGGATCATCATAAATATAAAATTGATACTTTCAACCTTGGTAGCGTGTTGTGTTTTACGTTTATATTATATATATAATAAATTGTACAAGACAGCACTTTTAAAACTTATATGAATGTCGGATAAACGCGCACGAACACCACCGCGCCACTCGACAAGAAACATTTTTTTCACATCGATGCCATATTTTTTTTTTCACGTAGTTGCGCCATGGCCTTCCTTCTCCAACATTGTGACGTAACCACTCGGAGCTCTACGGCCTTCTTTCTTGGAGGTGTTAAGTCGACGCGTCTGCCCGGAAAAAAGAAGCCAGCGTGCTCTTCAAGCTGGCTTTCCCCCAATGCGGCCGCTCACATTGGGGGAAAGCAAGCTTGCAGAGCAAAACGGCACTCTTGGCAGTTCGATATATCGGTAGCGGCTGCTATTTTTGTCAATGTAACCGTAGTTTTTGCTATATATTATCACTGTAACGTTACTGTGCACAAAAATTGTTCGATATAAGGAATAATTCGAAGTAAACGGGTTCGATATAGTCGGGTTTGACTGTACACACATGCCTACAAAACATAGTTCCTGAATAATGTGCAAACTTTTCTTTCCTCTTGATGTGACAACGGGTTTAGGTCAGCTAGGGTCAGGACAAAGCAGCCTCGGCCTTCGACGACACAATTCATGGTGCTAACAACCTATTGCCAGGAATGACTAAAGAATGATGTGTCTATGTAGACCCTGTATGGCTTCCCTGTGAACCCCGTAGGGACTCCCTGTAGAACTCATATGGGTTCTCTGCAAACACCCTATAGACACCGTAAAGATCCTGTATAGACACCCTATAGAGTCCGAATGGGCTATATATGCATGATGTCTTACTATAGAGAGTGTATAGGATGACCTTACATTGTCAATAGAATAGGACGTCCATAGAACGTCCGTTGGCCAATATTCTATAGGGCAGCCATAGGACGACTTCACGAAGGCAACAGCAGTCGTGGTCTGCCTATAGATGCCTTATGTTCTGCCTATGGACGCTGCTCAATAGAACGTCCTAGGAGTGTCCATACATATTTTTGTAAGGGTAATGGCAGACATTGGTCCAACCATTTTCGCCGTACACCTGCCAATGCCAACGCCAGATCAGCAGCCAACCAGTGCCACCGTCAGCCACTGCATGGCGCTCTGTTGGTGGCACAATACCAGCCCAACGACCGACTGGTGCCACACTCTACCACTGGTGCTCTGCCGATGGCACAATACCAGCTCAACGACCGGCCTTGTGCCGCCCTCGGCCACATGGTGTTCTGCCGGTGCCAAGATTTCAGCTCGGTGGCCGACCGAAAGCCGCCCTGGCCACTGGTGTCTGCCGGTGCCACGATCTCGGGTAGGTGGCCGACCCAAAGCCGCCCTCGGCCACTGGTGTTCTGCTGATGCCACGATCGCAGGTCGGTGGCCAACCCAGAGCCGCCCTCGGCCACTGGTGTTCTGCCGGTGCCACTATATCATCTCGGTGGCTGACCCAAGTCCGCCCTCGGCCACTGGTGTTCTGCCTGTGCCACGATATCATCTCGGTGGCCGACCCAAGTCCGCCCTCGGCCACTGGTGTTCTGCCTGTGCCAGAATATCATCTCCGTGGCCGACCCAAGTCCGCCCTCGGCCACTGGTGTTCCGCCTGTGCCAAGATTTCAGCTCGGTGGCCGACCCAAGTCCGCCCTCGGCCACTGGTGTTCTGCCTGTGCCAAGATATCATCTCGGTGGCCGACCCAAGTCCACCCTCGGCCACTGGTGTTCTGCCTGTGCCACGATATCATCTCGGTGGCCGACCCAAGTCCGCAATAGGCCACTGGTGTTCTGCCTGTGCCAAGATTTCAGCTCGGTGGCCGACCCAAGTCCGCCCTCGGCCACTGGTGTTCTGCCTGTGCCACGATATCATCTCGAGTGGCCGACCCAAGTCCGCCCTCGGCCACTGGTGTTCTGCCTGTGCAACCATATCATCTCGGTGGCCGACCCAAGTCCGCCCTCGGCCACTGGTGTTCTGCCTATGCCACGATATCATCTCGGTGGCCTACCCAAGTCCGCCCTCGGACACTGGTGTTCTGCCTGTGCCACAGATTCATCTCGGTGGCCGACCCAAGTCCGCCCTCGGCCACTGGTGTTCCGCCTGTGCCACGATTCAGCTCGGTGGCCGACCCAAGTCCGCCCTCGGCCACTGGTGTTCTGCCTGTGCCAATGATATCATCTCGGTGGACGACCCAAGTCCGCCCTCGGCCACTGGTGTTCTGCCTGTGCCACGATATCATCTCGGTAGGCCGACCCAAGTCCGCCCTAGGCCACTGGTGTTCTGCCTGTGCCATGATATCAGCTCGGTGGCCGACCCAAGTCCGCCCTCGGCCACTGGTGTTCTGCCTGTGCCACGATATCATCTCGATGGCCGACCCAAGTCCGCCCTCGGCCACTGGTGTTCTGCCTGTGCCACCATATCATCTCGGTGGCCGACCCAAGTCCGCCCTCGGCCACTGGTGTTCTGCCTATGCCACGATATCATCTCGTGGCCTACCCAAGTCCGCCCTCGGCCACTGGTGTTCTGCCTGTGCCATGATATCATCTCGGTGGCCGACCCAAGTCCGCCCTCGGCCACTGGTGTTTTGCCTGTGCCACGGTATCATCTCGGTGGCCGACTCAAGTCCGCCTAGGCCACTGGTGTTCTGCCTGTGCCACCACGCCAGCTCGGTGGCCGACCGAATACCACCCTCGGCCCTTAGTTTTCTGCCGGTGCCGGCCATTGGTGCTCGGCCGATGCCTGAGCCGGGCAATTGTGGCCGTGCTAGGCCATAGGACCTGGCCCTCCCAAAGCCCGGGCAGGTGCGCCTTTCTTAGCCGAGGGACCATACGAGGTCGCACGACCTTTTGGCCGGGCAATGGCCGATG
>JABSTQ010005954.1:0-53579 GCA_013358835.2 Ixodes persulcatus | reverse complement strand
ATTTTTTTTTTTATAATCATATACTGAGCTTCGTAATTTGCTAGAATCGTTTATATTGTTCACTCTGATTGGTTGTCTTTGCGTTCTACAAGAACGTGAAATCGGAGTTCTCGTTTGAAGTCTATTTTCTACGGCCAACGCTACGATCAGTAAGGAATTTCCCATCGGGCAATTCAGCTATTCTTGCGACAGATGCGCTTGCGCCCCGGAACTGGAAAAAAACAAACTTCTGGGAAAACTGAGAAGCGAAATCTCGAAAGATCTGTTCGAGTCATATGATTAGAATGCGGGGGGATGACAGATGCATAAGTGCCCCGTCAGTGCATCAACGAGACATTGAGTTTGAATTCTTGCTTGAGAAGCCCGATTGGGTGTATAAAGAGTGTGTTGTTTCAATAAACATTCAGTCGAAAGCAGCGCTTCGTGTTGTCTTACTTGCTCTGTCCCTGTCTGGCGGCGCATTTTGTCAAAATAAGTCACGTACACGCTGGCCCATCTGTCACTATTGAATCCTAATAAAATGAGGGCGTGGGTTGTTAAGTTAACGCTTCGTGCTTTGTGATTGGTTTCTCGGCGTTCACATCGGCCGACACCGAATCCTTATTGGTTCCTGAGGGATAATAAGATGTTCAGGGCTTCCCGTGCACTGGCTTTTTTGAGATGTCGATTCCGAAGTAAAGCGCCGGGAAATAGATGCCTAAGGAAATGGATGCCGGAGATCGGAGTGATTTAACCCACCGAGTGATCTGCAAAAAAAGTAAATGCTCGGGTACTTTTACGTAACAGATAGCCCAGTTATTCCTTTTTTTATTTAGGTTTTACTGGTTTATGTAGAGCATAATATGAGGTCGTTCTCGTAGATGTCGGCAGGGGAATCACCACAACGTACAGCATTTTAGACATTTAAAAAGCTATTTTCATTGCGCTTCAAAAACATATTACGCTTTCTCGCTGATTGTTGCCAAATCAAATGTAACGCGATTGAATTTGGGATTGTTTACTGCTCACTTAAGGCTTTCTTAGACATTTTGGCATTAGTGCTGGCCGGATATGATACCGCATACCTTTTTGAAATGATACGCAGAATGGGTGTCAAAATGTTTATATGTTCTCTCCAGTATTTCTCTTGAACACGCAGTTTACCAGATAATGGGAGAACAGCAAATATTGTTCTAATGCATAAGGACGGCCATTGGAATGCAGCGCCAAAAATCAGGCCTATTTTTTTAACTACTACAACATCTAGATTGTTTGAGCATATCATCTTTCCGCATATTTTATGTCCCCTAGACCTACATAATATGATTGATAAATATCAGCACGGTTTTGGCTTAGCTAAAACAATTTATGAAAGGGTACACTATCAGGTAATGTACTTAGACTTTTCTAAGGCGTTAGACTGAGTGTCCCACTAAAAACTGCCGGCAAAGCTTTCCAACATTCTCAAAAACTCCCGCATTTATAACTGTATAACAGCTTATTTAACGGAAAAGAAGCCAATACGTTCACTATAACAAAACTGACTACGATAAACTGCACGTTTCTTCGGAAATGCTTCAGGGTTTGCGTGCTCGGGAGACTTTTTTATGGCGTCTCGCTATACTTATTATTGTGACATGACATATCATGTAACATAAATGTACCCTCAATATTTTTGAAGGTGACTATATTACATATTAAACGATCCACAACGACAACCTTAAACTACAGGAAGCCTTGGGGGCAACATTGAATTGGTCTAAAACGTGGCATATGAAGCTAAATTAGGATAAGACACACGTCATGACAGGTTCGTGTAAAAAAGAGCCAATCCAATTTAATGACATACTTCAAGGTGAACCTCTTAGACAAGTCGAGGAATACAAATATTGCCACGCGCGTCTCTGACCAAACGCCTACGTGGCTGAATGGTTACCGTGCTTTTCGGTCGCGCGGAGGATTTGGGTTCGATTCCAACGGGCCGAATGTTCTTTTATTTAGTGTTCTACTTGGCGTTCTCGAAAATTGAGGAACTCTCATGTCAGACCGAGTTACGAATGTTCTACGAGTCGAACCTTCTATGCCGAATGTTCAAGAAACCCACGCGGGTACAAAAGGTGTTCCGCGTAGCTAGCCGGAGTCAGTCTCGCACCAGCTCTTGATCCTGCTGTTCCGCCGCCATTGACGCCTGCGATGCTAGACTTTTTTATTTTGTTTTGGGCACAAGTTCGCCCCATTAAACGTTTAGTTTGCTTCAGTTTCCATTGCCTCATCAATTGTCATTCGTGATATTTTGGTGGAAGTGCGGGGTACCAAATTCCATGCCCGTGAAACGTACCCCTCAGAAGATCTGTTGGGCCCAATCCTTTTCCAGCCGCGGAAAACTAATCCTCATCGACGACCCCGAGACTCCGGAGTTCGGTCAACTACGATAGCAGCCAAGGAAGAAGACGCCGACGATGAACACCACGTCGCAGCAAGACGGAACGCCACCGACATACATCGTCTACGTGCAGGCCCCACCAAGGACGCCGACGAATTTCAGTGACAATCTTTATGAAGATGTGGACGACTGGTTGAGCCAGTACGAGCGCGTCGCCGGCTCAACAGATGGGGGCCTGAGCAGAGCCTACAGAATGTTCACTTCGCTCTGGAAGGCACCGCACGCACCTGGTTCGAAGACCACGAAGCGTCGATTTTGTCGTGGGAAGACTTCCAGGCCGAGCTTCGACGCACCTTTGCCAGCCAGCAGCGATGTCAGAGGGCCGAATAACTTTTTCAATTAAGAACCGAAAGGCCAAACGAAAGCGTCGCAAGTTTCGTCGAAGACGTTCTCCGCCTCATGAACCGCGCCGAGACAAACGCTTTCGAAGAGAAAACGCTCCGGGTTCTGATGCGGGGAGTGAAGGAAAACATCTTCGGAGACTTTGTACGGAGCCCGCCTACCACCGTCCAAGGCCTCGTCACTGAGGCAGCAAACATCGAACGTTCCCTTCAAGCACGGGCCTCCCACTACCAGAAACTTCCCGGCTTCGCTGCCCTCTCACCGTACAGCAGACACACCCCGGACATCCGCGAAATAATCCGAGACGTCGTCCGGGAGGAAATCAAGAAGGTTTTCATTGATTCCATTGTCCTCCAGCACGAAGCCCCCGAAACCCTCATTACAGACCGTGGATTATCGTTCATAGCCGAGCTGACTGCTAGAGATCCTTCGTCTCAGTAGCACCAGCCACCGTCGAACCACTGCGCATTATCCGCAGACAAGTGGACTGACAGAACGGCTGACAAAACTATCGCCGACATGATCTCCATGTATGTCGACGAACACCGCAATACTTGGAATGATGTGTTACCCTACGTCACGTTTGCTTACAAGACGGCGGTGCAAGAGAGCACAGGATTAACCCCGTTTCAGCTGGTGGATGGCAGAAAAGTAACGACCAAGTTTGACGCGATGCTACCCTACGAACCAGCTTACGATGGAAGCGACGAGGCCCAGGTGGTTGCTTAACGAGTCGAAGAAGTTCGCAAGCTCGCCCGACTCCAAATTCAAGATGAACAACGTGTCCACGCTACCCGGTGCAACCTTCGCCGTATCGACATTCACTTCAAGCCCGGAGACCGTGTGTGGGTTTGAACCCCAATACGACGACGCGGTCTAAGCGAGAAATTCCTGAAGCGCTACTTCGGACCCTACAAAGTGCTTCGTCGACTCGGGGAGCTGAAGTACGAGGTAATGCCCAACGGAGCACGGACTTCATTCCGCCGCCCTCCACGACCGGAAGTCGTCCACGTCGTGCGCCTCGAGCCGTACTACAATCGACAGGACAGTGAACTACGTTTTGTTCTACGCTCGATAGGATTGTGTTTTACGAGTCTCCGTATAGTTTGCCATTATTTTTGTTTGTTTTGCGGTTTTGTTTCCCGGCACGTCGCGTCGAGACGATGCGCTTTAAAAGGGGGGAGTAATGCCACGCGCGTCGCTGAGCGAGCGCGTGCGTGGTGGAATGGTTGCCGTACTTGGCTGTCGCGCGGAGGATCTGGATTCGATTCCAGCGAGCGGAATGTTCTTTTATTTATTATTTCTACTTTGCGTTCATCGCAAATTCAAAAACTTTCTCGTCTCATTGAATTACGAATGTTCTACGCGCCGAACGTTCTAGGTCGAATGTTCCAGAAACCCACGCCGGAACAAAAGGTGCTCCGCGTGGCAAGGTAGAGAGTCAGTGTCGCCCCAGCGTTCGATTCTGCTGTTACGCCGCCATCGACGGCTGCGACGCTAGCCTTTTTCTATTTCGATTTGGGCACACGTTCGCCCCATAAGACGTTTAGTTTGCTTCAGTTTTCATCGCCTCATCAATTGTAATCCGTGACAATATTTAGGACTTGTTGTTAACAGTAAACCCAACTGGACCCAGCACTTGGAAGCGACTGTTAATAAAGCGAGGGGTACTTGGTTCGCCTCGAGGAGGAAATTAAAATTGGCTGATCCAGATACTAAACTTATTGCCCATAAAAGATGTGTTACACTTGTATTAGAATACGCCAAAATTGTAATCCGTGACAATATTTAGGACTTGTTGTTAACAGTAAACCCAACTGGACCCAGCACTTGGAAGCGACTGTTAATAAAGCGAGGGGTACTTGGTTCGCCTCGAGGAGGAAATTAAAATTGGCTGATCCAGATACTAAACCTATTGCCCATAAAAGATTTGTTACACTTGTATTAGAATACGCGAAAATTGTAATCCGTGACAATATTTAGGACTTGTTGTTAACAGTAAACCCAACTGGACCCAGCACTTGGAAGCGACTGTTAATAAAGCGAGGGGCACTTGGTTCGCCTCGAGGAGGAAATTAAAATTGGCTGATCCAGATACTAAACTTATTGCCCATAAAAGATTTGTTACACTTGTATTAGAATACGCCAAAATTGTAATCCGTGACAATATTTAGGACTTGTTGTTAACAGTAAACCCAACTGGACCCAGCACTTGGAAGCGACTGTTAATAAAGCGAGGGGTACTTGGTTCGCCTCGAGGAGGAAATTAAAATTGGCTGATCCATATGCTAAACTTATTGCCCATAAAAGATGTGTTACACTTGTATTAGAATACGCCAACTGAGTGCGACACCCTTGCACGCAAAATGATATTCTCAGGCTTGAAAGTATTCAGAAACTAGCTGCTCGGTTTATTTTTAATGCTTTTCGTATAGGAAACTCATCTGTAGAACTATTTCTCAGGGCGCCGCTTCAGCCGTTGCAGGCAACACCAAAAATTGATAGATTCAAAGTACTCTAAAATTCTCTTAATGGCACTATTGAAATCGAAAGCTCTAGCTACTTAGAACCATTATCAACAGGGTTCCGATGCCTAAACCATGCTAGAGCGTTATAACAATACAGGTTTAAAAATGACCGTTTTAGATGCTCTTTATTTCCTCGGAAAATTCAAGAATGGAATGAGCTGCCAAACGGTATTCTAATATCAAAACCTGTTGAAAATTTTGTTACTGCTGGGAAACTTTTGTTTACCTGGGTTTTTGCTTTTACAGTTTCTATTTATGACTGTACTTTCTGTCGTATAATGTATTAACTCCTACTGAGGCTCCTTGAGTGGAGTCGGTAGTATGTACAAATAATAATAAATATATAAATAATAAAATGCAGTTCCAGTGCCACCTCATAGATGGCGCCGCCAGTACGTTCTCTTGTCGTGAGAGATCACAAGTCGGTCGTAAGCCAACGCAAGCGTGTAAACCAGCCTTAATTTGTTTGTTTGTCGATCAGATAAATTGATACGTACATTGTTTGTTTGTAGCTTGTTTATTCAACTTTGATGGAGGTCATGGGGTCGTCCTGCGCACTATTTTGCGTGGACTGGAAAGATCTCACCCGACACTGCGTCACATGATGTCACAATGTGATGTCACAGCTTCACGTGACGTCACGTCTGGTGAAATCGCATCACCAGATGACACCGAAGTGTTTGTAACGTAATGTAACACTGCACCAATCGTACACACATTCCAAATTTCCTGTAAAATTTAGCGAGGAAACAATCTTGTGGTGTGGTTGCTCATTAAGTTATATCGCTTTTTAAAAAAAAGGTTTCCTATATCATGCTTGTTCCTTACAGCTTGCGACCATGTACAAGAAAGATGAAACAGTCAAACGCCTCGTGGACGAGTACGAGTGGAGAATACACCCGGTGGTCAACCCTGATGGATACGCGTACACCCATACTATCGTAAGTGTTGCCGGTCTATTCACCCGATTAGGCTAGGTGGCGCTAATGTCACTGGGTACTTTTGAAAGTAGCACCGAGCTCCCCGTGCGGTAGCCATTTTGGTTCGTCGAATGGGCAGTTCTTTCTAGACCTCTCCATTTTTGGTGAGTCGACCATTCTACAGGGTGAAACAAGGAGACGGCAGGCTCTTTAAATCGACCGGAAAATTCGGTTTCATAACCTATCGCGCTACGACTTTGTGCAGCGTTGCCCACAGATGGTGCATTTGTTATGTAAAATTTGCAAAGAACGAACTTACCTGAGGAAAAAGTAAAGAAAGAAAAAGGCTTAGCTCCTATGGACACGCAGCGACGCCACCGGTCTGCAAACAACACGGCGCCGTTTCGCACCGGACACTAGAGATGGCGCAACGAACGCCGCCAACGAACGAGCATACAGGCGCCGTAGCAGACGAACTTTTCGACTCAAAAGCGGCGCGCGTTCCGCAGGCGGCGACAGTCGCAGAAACAAAAACAGGCGCGGTAACAAGGAACTGCAGTTCCTTGTCTGCTAAAAGCGCCGGCTCTCGGCGTCGTCTGCTCGTTCGTTGGTGGCAGTTGGCGTCGCGACCGCTTGCGCCATCTTTTGTCTTCCGTGCGAAACGGCGCCGTGTTGTTTGAAGACCGGTGGCGTCGCTGCGTTTCCATAGGAGCTAAGCCTTTTTCTTTTTTTACTTTTTCCTCAGGTAAGTCCGTTCTTTGCAAATTTTACAAAAAAAAAATGCACCATCTGTGGGCAACGCTGCACAAAGTCGTAGCGCGATAGGTTAAGAAACCGAATTTTCCGGTCGATTTAAAGAGCCTGCCGTCTCCTTGTTTCACCCTGTATTTCGTCCTAAGAATAAACAAGTTTGTAAGACCAGACGATTTTTATTTAATTCAAGTCCCATAGAAATTCTGAATAATATTAAAACGCTCGGTGTAGTTTTCGTTTCCTCTTAATATGTCACGGGACAGTCATATTAATTATTTGATATCAAAAGTGTCAGGTGTGTCGGTTTGACGCACCGCCACAGCTCAACTTTTGCAATTGCTGTTGAAATAGTTATTTACAATGCGTTATATTTCTCACTTAAGTTATTGCAGACTTCTGTGGGATGCAACCACGGAAACCAATCTTGGTAATATTTACCTTCTTCAGAAAAAAAAAAAAGTTTAGTGGTACCCAGTGATACTCACACTGAGACCATGTACAGTAATTTGCAAACAATGAAACTCTGTAACTTACATGATTATTGACTATGCGTCACTATCAGAAACAAAAACAACAAAGAATAAAACTCCAATTTTAACAGAACTGGCTTCATTACAACGAAATAATATAATTTACGTGACCCGCTACAATGAATATTGGAAGGTTCTTAAATGTAAATCAAATTATGAACAACAAATCGTTAAGTATATAGTTGCTAAGTTCCTCAACAGCTGTATAGAGAGAAATATAAACCTTGACTTACGTTCCGTTAAACAGTTACGGTCTTTTTCTTGAATCTTTGAACACATACTGGGAATTTCATATTTAATTATTGTTCTTAGTTTTAATGCTGTAATAATGTGTTTTCGTGTGTTCTATACTACCTGCAGAAATATGATTTGTACCATTGCCGATCTCGTCAAGTTTCGTATTCAAGCTTTTTGCCTTCCGCTCCACCATTTCTTTATATTGGGAAGCAAGCGTAATCATAATCATCATCATTATTATTATTGTTACTATTATTATTAGTAGTAGTAGTTGTATTACCGTTTTTTTTTTCCATGATTACGGAGATTTTTTTATCCCCACACCGGTGAAACAAGCGGGCTTCTTCGCACCGCCACCACATAAGGCGTCGGTGCTTGGCGGCATTGAAAAATAATTTACCTCTTTTTATATACGCAAGAACATCAACACCATTGCAAGAGGTCTGTGGAGATAAGCATGACTGATACGTGGATTGCATGCATAATGCCAAAGACGCTTATATTGGCGACGAACGCTTATAGTACCAAAAAGGCGATTGCCATGGCAACTGAGACTGGTCAGCCAATCACCTTGCGAGGTTTGGTCTCCAGTATGTCAGTGTCCTTTTGTGTCCGGCTAGTAGGGAGGGAACGTAATGCTGCGACTTTCCCAAAATCGAGTCCCTTTAGGTGGCGCAAGCTACCGTCCGTGATAAAGGGCGTAACGGATATCCATCCACCAACCCATGTTTGCTCAGCACAGATATGTACACGTTGCCCAAAATGCAACTAAATACCGTCACGCGTTACTCGCTCAAAGACTAACTAAAGTACGTTACTCGTTACTGATTCTCAATAGAAACGACTCTTTACCAAAAAAAAAAACGAGTTCCCTTTCTCGTTACTTTGACGACCACGTGAACAACTTTCAGTAGTCGTTGCACTTAAGTTGCTTTTCCGCGTTTTCATCAGTTATGTTTCCCCACTTCCTTGAGAATACATCTCAGGCGACGCTGAAGAGTCGTTCTACTGACGCGCTGGAACGAACGGCAGTGTTGTGCTTTGGGAAGAGCTGGTGCATCTGTGATTCCTCTCTTTCTTGTTGTTTCTGTTTCTAATGCTCGAAGTCGGAAATGAATTATGTGCCTTCCCGTGTTGGCAACCTCCGGGTTTACATTCGGTCTGTACGCGGTTCCAGAAGGTTCAACCAACAAACCTATTGACTTCGCTCGGTGAAGGACATTCCCAGCGGCAGAGTTTGACTGACGTGCTCAGCGATAAACGTTGCTACACTGCCATACTGTTTAGTTGGTTTTTTCGGGATGCCCATTGGCCTCTGTCGCAATAGAGGCATACTCAGGTTATAATTGAACCGTGGCTGTTGAAATCATGGAGTCAACGAGTGTTCACACCGGCGGGGAACGTGGGCTTGGGCACCGGGCACGTGGAGGCCAAGGCGAAAGCTCTCCACACATTTTTCAGTGACATCCGCTATTGGTGAGGCTTTTCAGGAGATGCACGAATGCGTTTTGTGAAGGATCGCTTCGGTTCGTGACGTCATGCATCCCTTCAAGTGACGTTGTGGTGCCACGTGACGTCACATGACACCGTGACGTTTAGCGAAGAAGTGTTCGCGCTAAATTTATTGAGAAAATGCCCGTGTGCAGCGTTATTGCGGGTAGTGGTTTCTCCTCAAGGATGGCGCCGGAGTTCATTTACAGGACATTGCGAGGAACCGCGAACTTTTTTTCACGTAACATCATTGGAGACGTGTAGTAGGCCGTACGGTAGAGCTTGGGCGGTTCTAGCGTGAGCCCGTGCCGCTCTTGGAAGCATGGACTGAGCACGCATCTACTGTGTGCTCGAAATCCGCGGCGTCCGCCATAATAAAATTCTCCACAAGGGTGTTTCAGTATTGCGCATACGAGCGAACGGAAGCACACTGCGTTTTCGTTAGCGTTTCGTGTTCCCCACTACGCGAGCGCGGAGCCCACACAGCATCTTGTTTTTGCGCATAGCGACGACACGCATGTGCAGCGTAGAGCACGGAAAGCTAACGACAACGCAGAGGGCTTGCGTTTGCTCCTATACGAAATAGTAAAACTATAGATTATTTGCGAAGAACCTTAAAGTACGAGAACTTTTCGTTTGTGGTCACTGGCGGCTTCAAAAGCGCAGGACGTAGTGCGCCCGAGCATCTTCTTATATCCCCATAGCCAATGCAATAACCGTATATATTGGTTTAGAAGAACGCCCAATAAAGAATCGCCAAGGAAGAAACTTGAACGTTATGCGCCACCCCACGCCCGTATTTTTTTAAGCTTTTGTTAAGATTGGTGGTGTTGGTGAGCGGTGTGCCCCACACTCTAATAAAGGACTGTGAGTTAACCCTACCTTAGATTACGAGGCAACGAAACACGACGAACAGTATTCGTACCTAACGAATGGCGAACCTCAAAATACGTTTAGAAACATTTTAAAAGAAGTACGGTGTGTCCGCGCACTTGCTCATAGTCCTCGGAAATATCACAATCTTCAGATCTACTCGTACTCTGAGCCCCGTAATTCGCTGGGATTCTTCTACAAATCGCTATAATTAGCTGTCTCCGTATTGGAAAGTGAACGCACAAACTTGTTTTAGAGTGCAGCCTGTCGTCTAGTGACGTCAGCTGACTTTACGCTTTACTTTTTCGCTCTCCTCCTGCACCCCTCATCGCGAAGCGGCAGGCGTTTTTGCGTTGCTGTTAAAGATTTTTGTGGGTAATGATTCGTATCAAATGATTATAATATTTTAAATTACCGAAGAATATTTCCCCAAGAATAAAAGTTTTTTTAATAGATATAAGCACTTCGGTTTCTTCGTGAGAAAACTAAAGGATGGAAACTAAACTGCCGAGATAAGCCAGGGCGGATCTGCTAATAACAAAAAATGGCAAATGATACGATCATCGACACTATCTCGCAGGTAGAATAAAATACGAAAACCACAGCGCCATGTCGGAACTTTCATTGAGTCTCAGGTGGGGCAACACCGAATGCGATGCTCAGTCAACTCGTTTTCAAATAGCCTGTCCAACCGTCGTCATTCTAAGAAATCCGAAACACTTACTGTCGCGCATTGCTCTCAAAACAGCGCCGTATAGGAGGGAACTCGGTGGCTGGCGATGCTGACAACTGGTTTAGGTCTACACAGAAGCCTGCAATGTGACGTTGGGCTTGGCGTTTCACGTTATTTCGCCATTCATAGCGCGGACAGGCTTCTTTATTTAGCTCATTGTATTTTTGGTTTCGGGACTAGCTGAGCTCTCTTCCTATAGATTGCAGCGATTGGCTTTCCCAACTGCTTTACGGGAAGGTAAACGTTCAAGAATTTTAGATCCGCGGTCACACCGCAGCGGAAGCCGGAGTCCTTCTGCTGACACCTCACACAAAATACGATGCACACATAATGAAAAAAAAAAAATCTGCCGACGCTCCTCAAGCGCGTTCGAAGCACGTTTGCTCCTAACACGTCTGCAGAGAGTGTTTCTATGACTAATCTGACAGCACTCTCAAAACAAAGAAGAAACTTGCCAGAGACAGTGTATACAGACTGTCTTTTGTATGATGTACGTATCAGCCGCGTAAGAGCGGCTTTAGAGTGATGGCTTCCTTTCGAACATTCTCTCCTACGTGATGTCTTTTTGTTGCCAACGTTTCAGGATCGGCTATGGAGAAAAACGCGGTCGGTGAGCAAGATCTCCGGGGGCTGTCGGGGAGCAGATGCTAACCGGAACTTCGACGTGGGTCCCTTTTGCGGTGAGTTTTGCTGGGGGTCCGTATAATATCCGTCAGCGAGAATGTCGTCTCAGGGATCTCTTCCTTTCCTCTCTTTGTTCCGTTTAACGAAATAAAGAAGAGGAGCGAAACATTTTGAAATAACGGAAAGGCGCAGCCGATGAACTCCCAGCGTCTTGAATACCCGAGACTTTGAGAAAAAGGGGACCTATGTGTGCGTTGTCTGCATTTTTATTCCTGCGTGGGTCTCGGCTGTTCAGGATGTTACGAATAATGTGCGTGCGCTATACGCTTCAATGAAACGACGAAATCGTAATTCGATGTTTGGAACAGGGAACAATTGAAAGATGCTGCGAATAAAGAAATATTTGTGCAGCCAGAGTCGAGAGCGCTTGAAAACAATTTGGGTCCGTAGAATTCTCAGGGAACGCGGACCGAGTTCAACTACAATAAAAGACAATGTTGACAGGGTAATAATTGGTTTTATAGCACCCTTAATAACACTCGTCAGTGAATGTGGTATGCTTTTTTATTCGATACACCCACATGTTTATTTGTTTTTGTCTAAGAATGATAATAAAATACCCGTGAATTTCCGGCAGGTAAAAATGCATTAGGAACAAACTCCTTTAAAAAATCAACGAACCAGAGCGCGTGGATGGGTGCTCTAGTTTGCTGATTTTTTGGGTAAGCAAGTGAAGGCGTGTTTATCTAAACTTCGCCCCCCCCCCTCCCCCCTCCCTCCTCTCTCCCCGTAAAACAGGCGATGTAACATATATGAAAACGCGCCATTCATAGCACCGAAATTGTCCCATTGACTTACCCCACAAGCTTTTCCGAATTGTGGCCTCGGAGCAGGAAATCCGCTCAACCATGGCAACAACGCAAAAAAAAGTGATAAAAAATATAAATAAAACCTTTCGTACAGGAGTCGGAACCAGCAACGACACGTGTTCGGAGATTTACTGCGGCGACAATCCATTCTCTGAGCCGGAAACCCGTGCCTTGAGGGATGCCGTGCTGGCTGCTCAGGATCGCGTCTCGTTCTACTTCAGTCTGCACAGCTACAGCCTCTTGTGGATGTTTCCCTACTCGTACACCACCAAAAACGCCACCAACTACCAGGAGCTGGTGAGTTGATCCGGAACGCGACGCATATCGCTAATGATAGGGTGTCATTTTGTTTCTGTAAATGCCGATAAACCCCGAAAGTTAAACTCCCAAACCTGGTTTATGCGATTTGAGGAAAACCAAACCGATTTGGAGCTGTTTTTTAATATAAAACACACAAGCTTCGCGGGAATTTTCTTTTTATCTATAGCTCTACCTTTTCTTCATCCAGAACATTGCCCACACCTAACTGCCCGCGAGGCTATCTTAGCGACGCAAGCCCATAGTCCTGCTTCTTTTTCTTAACACGGCCCGAACGACTCCTCAATATTTGGGTTACTCACACGAGGCTTGTAGGTTGGGGAATCTCGTGTCCCTGTCCTATTTTCTTAAACAAAAAAGCACCGATAAACCCAGATTTTTTTTAATTTTACGACGTCAAATATTGGTACCGAAAAGCAACATAACTACACCCCCAAATACTGTAAAAAATAAATCCCGTCAACAGGGAATTTTAGTTATAAAGCTTGGAATGCTTTTTAACGGTGTCGCTAAGTACCAGAATTGTGTCGCTTTGTTCGTGCATGTCACCGCTAAATTTAATGGAAATATTTGACGTGACGTGACGTCATGGAAGCTACTAACGCCACAACTTGGCATCAAGGCGTCAATTTCCCCGCTAAATTGAGCCACGAAATAAGGTCACGTGGTGGCACGGTATTACGCAACACCACTACTTGACACCGTGACCTCACTTCGCAAGACGTAGTCGCGTGACGTAGCGTGACAGAACATCGGGTCACTTGACGTCATTTGGCCCGCTAACTTTAGCGGGGAAATTGAAGTCTAGGTGTCAAATCTGGATGTTACACACCATGACATCCCGTGACCTGAAGTCATGTGACGCTATACCACGCACTGATCTCTATTGTAGTAGGCTGGATCGCGGAGTGGGAGCCCGATGATGGCACCACCGGCGGCCATTGCTTGACACCAGGCAATACAATAGGGTCTATATGAGGAATTATGAAACCTTAACATTTTGAAGCTTTTGGGAAGTGTTTTGTAAATAAACGTTAATGAGGTTTCGCGGGAATAGTAAGACAGAATTTGCAGTCGTCTGTAACTGCTGAGAAGGTTATTAAATTACAAGGACAGCGTTCCAATGTCTGTTCTCCGCTGCCAACGACGTCATTCGTCCACTCGACTGTCCCGAATCGTGGTCGTCATGCCACAAAACACCCTTTTTTAGAATACCTGGCAACACCAACACACTTTATGTTGAGAATGCTTTAAAAAGAAAATTCACATTATCGAGCAAGGGTAGATTTGTCATCAGACATTGTCTGCTTTGGTTTAGAAACAAAAATGATGACTCAAACGCAATCTGCCACCCTTTGTAAGTAACAACATTTGGCAGAGACATTTCAGACTGCTTACGTGTAGGAGTGCCAAAACATTCCTACACACAGCGCATTCCTACAAGCAGCGCGCCACGTCTTCCTTTCCCACATGGCGCACCGGAAGGTGACATCACGCTCCCCCACTGCGCAGGCGCGGCGAACCCTGCCGGCTTCACGACGGCTTCCGTGACGAAGCATTCCGTTGCTGTGCTTTTTGTGTTTCCTTTCTGAAGCGCGTCCGCTTTAACCTTGAGCTTTGACCCTGACCTTGAGCGCACCCGCCGGCTGCCGTGACGAGGCATCTGCGTTGCTGTGCTTTTCTTTGTGTTTTTCTATTTTTCTTTGTGTTTCGTTTTTGAGACGCGTCCGCCTCAGCCAATGGGAATTCAGGTGCCGTTTTTCGCTGCTACAGACAAGAGGTAACGCTGGATCGCTCCAGGAGCCATTTAATGTTTTCGCATTAAAATATAAAAGCAAGCCTTGCATCGAGCAAAGCATTTCTGGCTGCTTCCAAGACGGCGTCGCTTTCACTGGCTGCTCGTGGGGCCCGTGGAGGAAGTCAGCAGGGGATAGAAAAGTATTTTGCCCAAAAAAAACTTACGTGTAGAAATTATTGACATCGCAACACAAAAAATTCCCGCCATTCCTAGGAAACGTGTTCCAAGTTTGGTCTTCCAAAATATATTATAAATAAGAAACATCTCACCTTTTCACGTTTTTCCCGAGGGTTCGACGCATTTCTGGTGTCAAGCATTGGCCGCCGGTGGCTCCCCTCGACCCTAGCAAAACAAGCCTCAATCCCCGATCGAGCCTACTCCATTACCACGATCATTTTAACCCAAGAATGTGGCAGAAGGAAAACCTTTTTTTTTTTTTCATTTCGTTTTACGATTTGGACCCGAGGCTGGCTCACTCTCGGACTAAAATCATCGTGGTAAACTTCCACCAGCTCGCCTCCGCATTGACCCTAATTTCGTTTCTACAATAGACATCAGTGATGTCACGTGACGACGTCACGCGACGACACGTCACGGCTTCAAGTTGCCGTGGCACGCGACACCATGACGTCACGCCATGACCTCATGTGATGCCACGTGACGTCATGGAAGCACGTGACACCACGACTTGACATCGTGATTGTACGTCGCAAGATGTAGTCACGTGGCATAACGTCTCATAACGTCAGGTCACGTGAAGTCATTTTAGCCGCTATATTTTGCGAAACACACGGCGTCTTGGTGTTGAATCGGGGTGTCCCATCATGCCATGACTTCACGTGGCGTTAGTTTTCGCACTTTATTTTGTGGCGGAAACATTTCTGACTGCACGCGGGGAGGAGGAAAAATTGACGATATCACGATGAGGCCAAGTCCGACCACTTCGCCTTTTTCGACGTAATCTTAAAAAGAATGAAAGTCCGAAAATTTCGTTTCGTTATTGTTCACCCCGACAACGATGCCGTGCCTGCGGTAGTTAAATTAATAAATAATAAAGCGCTTCTACACCCAATGTCATCGCATCTGTACTGCCGAGTGTGATACACACACAAAAAAGAGCCTCTGTTAGATTTTTTTTAAACCAGCAACCGTAGACATTATAGCTCCATAATTGTATCTTTAATTATATATTTTCGCGTATTGCGATTGTTGTTTTCTAGGCAACCATGCTTCAGCGTCTTTGGAGATTGCCTGAAGCTTACATTCCTAAAAGCGCAGGTAAAAAAAATGTTTCAGGATTGGGCGAATATACAATAAATCGTACTTGAATACACAAATACAAAAATACATGGAAAAGATAGTTAAGATATTGAGACTGATATATATCTCTACAAAAGTATTGCCATACGTATCAGAGAGATATATAGAAAATAGGAATGTATTTGGAAATACAAATACAAGCATACATTTTGGCGGGGCAGTAATACTCCCGTTTCCCTTTAAAAATCGTTTTGTGTTATGAACTTTGGAATAACCGGCAAAAAAAAATGTTAGTTTTAAAAGGAAGAGGAAACAACGTTTTGCTACATATTTTATCTCTTCATAATACAATAGAAAACCATAGCAATACAAAACAAGAGTAAACATGCGACTCTTGCTGTTACTCTCGATTAGTTTTGATGAGAAATAAATTATTAAATAGCTCATCAGTCTACCACTGTTGATTTGGGCAAAAATATTGTGTTAGCGAGCGATATCAAGCGTTCCACAGGTGTCAACAACACGGGTTCATTATAAAACGAAAGAAGACCGCTTTCACGGTGAGGACGTTCTAAACCATGCAACGATTTTGGTTTTCGATGTATGTGAACACCTCGCTTGCAGTTAATAATTGTAGTCCACGTTGACGGACTGTGTACTTCTAAAGGGAAGAAATGAGTCCTGCAGTGAAAACAGAAACTCATACTAACCGTGAGGTAAATAATGAAATTGAACTTGGACATTGTCGAGCCCGAAATTATTTTCGCGTAAAATTACCAGTTTCCTATTAACATAAAGCTGTGGGAACTAAGCTGGTTGAAAACCCTTTCAATTCAGAATGCAGTGCAGTTCTCCTTTAAATATTGTGCACGCCTTCGAACCAATATCGCATGAACCTCTAAATTTATTTTATATATACCGAAATATCCCCGAGGGGTCAGCGTGCTCTATACTCCCTTCATCCCTAAGCTGACAGTATGGTGGAAGCTACGCTCTTCCCGGACCAATCACCCGCCTCCCCTTTAATCCCCTGACCCCGCTCTCCGCACATGGGTGTGTTGCGGGAGCGGGATCACCTGGCGAAAGAGAGACGTTTGATTGGTCCACCGGGCCCGTAGCTTTCACCACACTGTTAGCTCAAAGGTGAACCAAGTATAGTTCCACTTTACTGGAAAATAGCTAGCGTAATACCTGTTCACAAAACTGGTGATCGCCAACTCATAAGTAATTACCGTCCCATCTCTCTCACCAGTGTTCAATCTAAGCTCATGGAGCATATACTTTACTCAAATATAATAAACTTTCTTGACTGGCATAACCTACTTTTTCAACATCAGCACGGATTTCGTAAATCTGACTCTTGTGAAACCCAGATAACCGCCTTCCTTACTGATATTTATTCGAGCTTCGATTCAAATATTCAGACCGACGCTATTTTCATTGACTTCTCCAAAGCATTCGACAAAGTAACACACCAACGTCTTTTAACAAAGCTTAACGATACTAATATTCATCCCTCTGTTGTTAAGCGTATTTCTGAATTCCTAATTACCCGTAAGCAATATTCCTCCGTTAACAACGTAAAATCTCCCACCTCTACCGTAACGTCAGGTGTCCCCCAGGGAACCGCACTTGGCCACCTTCTGTTCATAATCTTTATTAATGATCTCCACCTTAAAGGGTAACTGCAAAGAAAAAAAAGTGTTTTTTTAAACAGCCTAATTGGGACAAGCATGTCACAAAACAAATGTTCCGCGAAAAAAGATAATTTTTTTAGCAATATTTACGCCACAGGAGGTAATTAAGTCGGAGTCAGAATCTCTCAACATTTGAAACTCCCGCTCTTTCGACTAACGCGGAGGAGAAGTACGCCCCGCCCCTCACTCTCCTGACGCAGCGTCTCGACTTCCGGTAAGATCTGGCAACAACGCACGTTAAACCAGAAGCTGCGCGGTTTGCGAGCTCATAGCGAAGACGTGACCGGAGAAGAGACCCTGTGATGTTCGCGGTAGACGGAAAGTATCATTCGTAATCGTCGTGTGTGCTTTGAAAGCGAAGGGAGTCACAGGGTCCACGAGTGCGCAACCACAAGCCAAGGTTCACGACGGCGCTGCGTTGACTTCGGCGATCTCGTTCTGTTTGGTGAACACGGCGATGCGAAAAACAGCTGAAATATTCGAGGAGTGTGGGGTGCGGTGCTTGGAACTTACACCCACACTAACACGGAGCGCAAATTGGTTTTGTGGGGTTGCTGTTTAACGGGTTCAGTCCCGTCGTCGTCAGCTGATCCAGTCAAACTGGTCCGGGAGGACGCAGCGAGCGTTTTTAAAAGTAAATCTTCCTTCGTTCCGTTTCAAAATGTGGAAGATTCCCGACGCATACCGTGAGTAAAAAGCTGCAGGCGTTTTTAACAGAATTACGTCGTTTTAGCTGAACAATGAACTCCGAATTGTTGCCCTAAATCTGCCGTTTTTAATCTTCGTGTTGTTGGACTGCGTTTGCACAGCGACGCGTTGCGCTCATCGTGCGGTGTGAATACATTTGGGCAAGATTTCGTACCTGCCCACAGATGCATGAACTGAGACCATTTTTACGTAGTGAACACTGTGCTTTTTTATTTTGTGTGTCTAGTCGCGGACGTTCGATGCACCCAGTGCGAATCTCGACGGCCTCCGGAGCGATATGACGAGAACGTAACTGGACACGTTTGTCGCTACGCGAACGCCCGATTGCCTCCAGCCAAATAGCATTCCTTTCGGGGCGACATGGCTGTTGGAAGGCTCGCTGTCGGGATCACTCATCTGACATCTCCGAAAAGTCTTTATTTGCACCCGCAAGCAAGCAAGAAAAAAAAAAAGCACGCTAAGCAAGCAAAGAGGAAAACGAAAGAACCGCGCTATGAAAGCCAAAACCCCGCGTCGCTTCCTATCACTAACACCTGCGACAGCTGCTAAACACACACTACTTCACTTTAGGAAGTCTCACTCAAGCACCTGGGTCAGCTCGAAACACTGATCACTTCGGCGAAACGACTAGTCGAGGTAGGTGAGACAGGCGGGAGCAGAGTCTTCGGCGGCCATGAAAGAATGGCGAAGCTTTTGTTTGTTATGGTATGAATCCAAACGGAAGTGCCCGTTTTGTTAACCTTTTGTAAAGAATAGTAACTTTCATCACATGGGTTATTCTTTAAACGTAAAAATATGCCTCTCGAAAGGAAATTGCAACATATAACAAAGGCTTAACAACCAAGATCTAAGCTGTCAATCAAACTCTTAGCCAATGAGAAGTATAGCAACCGATCGGGGTTGACGTCACGGAACCGCAACTTCATGGCGCGCGATTTACAATGGACGAAATAGCCGCAAACTAAAATCAGTCTCACGCAATAAATATTGCTGTAAAAAATTTGTTTTTTCGAGGAAAAATTGTTTTTTGACACGCTTGTTCCAATTAGGCTGTTTAAAAAAAAAACTTTTTGTTCTTTGCAGTTACCCTTTAATATAGCTTCTTCCGTGCGCCTGCTCGCCGACTATTGCGTCATTTACCGACCTATTCTTTCATACCATGATCATCGTGCTCTCCTGGAAGACCTTGAGTCTCTAATCCATTGGTGCGAAAAATGGCAGATGACGTTAAACTTCAATAAATGTAGATCCCTATTATTTTCACGCAGTTGGCGTGCCACACCATTTTTGTATTACGCCACTAACACTCAGTAATACCATGCTCATCTTATAAATACCTGGGTGTTCATCTAACCTCGGACCTATCATGGACTACTCACATGACCTCCGTTATTTCTGATTCTAACCGTTCTCTCGGATATTTACGCCGTAACCTCAAGCTTGCTACACCCTCCGTAAAACGACTAGCGTATACTACTCTTATAAAATCCAAGTTAGAATACGCCTCATCTATATGGTCCCCATGGCAGTCATACCTCGCAAATAATCTAGAATCTGTCCAAAACACGCAGCTTCGTTTTGTTTATAACAACTACTCACCATATACCAGCATATCAGGATTACGCCAATCAGCTAACCTTCATTCACTTTCCCTTCGCCGCCGAGTGTCACGCCTTTTTCTCCTCCATCGAATTTTTGATCACAAGAGCCCCCTAAAGAATCACTGCTATCACCTCTCCATCGTATTTTCCCGCGTCTAGACCACCTATGTAAATTACGTCCAATTCGATCATCAACCGTTTCTCACCAGACTTCCACACTACCATTGGCCATCGAGGATTGGAATTCACTACCTCATAACAGGGTCATTCCACGTGAAACGTCCCAGATGTTGCGCTCGACCACCTCCGATTTCTAAAAAAAAAATTCATGGGCTTTAGCCACAATGTCCGTATCCATTCCCTAAAATAGTTTTGACGAAAAACAATTTGTGATGACGTGACTGCGATTTTAATTTTTTGAAAACAGCGTGAAACTAGGCATCACTCAATAATTTACGATAAATCAGCTTTTTTATGAAACACCCAACAATATTTTTTTTTTAAGTTTGCACGGTTGTCGACTTACAATGTGGTTGGGTTTGTGCAGTTTTGTTTAATTTAAATATTTTTTGTAAAATATCTAATTTTATTCAGACATAAACATTTTTGTCATTTTATTAAAAAATATATAATTGCTCCCGGGACCTAATATAACTTTTTACTGGCTGCCCTTTAGGTATAAAACCTATAAAAATATATTAAACCGCTCACTTAAACATCTTGCAGTAAAAACAAAAATCCTGAAGTTGCCAAAAAGTGCGTTTTGACGCATAAACAGCCGTTTATTCCACCCTGAGGTGGTCCAAGTAAAAACAAAAAATATGGTGGGTTTGGAAGAATAATTGATTGTCTTTTGATTCTGAAAGTTTAATGGGAGTAATTTGTGTTAAAAGCCAGAAAACAATTTTTGAAGTTGAACTCTCGCACCACTACCCGGCGTCGCTTCTTAACGCCTCATCGCCGCACAGCACGCCACCTGCGACGATAGCCGAAGCGATTAGGTCCAAAGAAACAACGGAGTTTGCTGCCCGCTTCCCCTCGTCCCTCTTTTCTGGCTGTAAGGGAAGAAACGGCGGGAATCGTGTACTAATCGGAGGTGCCGCCAGTGCGTCGACCTAGCAGCCCCGTTGTGCCCTTTGTACCCGAGGGCGGCTCCTCACACTCCGAAACGCGATGCCTAATCGACGGGCGGCATCAGCTGACGTGGACGTCTGAAACACGATAATATCGCCGCGAAATCTAGCCGTCACGCAGGCTGCGGTGAAAAGCGGAACTATGATCCGGTTCGCGCTTAGTTGGAACGCAGTGAAGGCTACAGGCGCGTGATCAAAGGCCTCAAACGCGCTGATTCGGTATTTGTTAACGCAGAAGTTCGGGCGAGTTGGTTGCCCATGATCTACAGGGGGAACAGCGCTGTGTAAGTGTCTCTTTCTTTTGTATGTGTGTTGACTCGAGTGACTGGTTTGCTGGTGCGCTGTTCCCCCTGTAGAACATGATTCAGTATATTAACTCGGACGCTCGAAGCATCGTCACAAGCCAGGATTGCGCTTCTAGCCTTATTTTCGGTCCATATTGTCAGTGCAGGAATCTTTAGATGACCCATCGGAAATAATGAATAAACAAAGGCACGTGTCCGCACTATTGACACTGGGTATCGAGACTTATTCCTTGCCTTTTGAGGAACTCGCTTCTGCGCTAGT
The DNA here is from genome assembly GCA_013358835.2 of Ixodes persulcatus. Classification (NCBI taxonomy): domain Eukaryota; kingdom Metazoa; phylum Arthropoda; class Arachnida; order Ixodida; family Ixodidae; genus Ixodes; species Ixodes persulcatus. Next base: position 32,175 of record JABSTQ010005954.1, on the reverse strand, counting down.
AAGCTAAGAAAGGGCTGACAAGCGAGAAGTTGGCTTTTGAACGACCATTTGAGATCGGAAATCTGTCGAAGAAAGAACTTCATTTTTCGTCAAGTACGTTGTACGGTGGTGTAACGATGGATGAAGCTGGTCCCTCTGGAGAAAGAAGTCAATCTACGGTTCCTGTGGATGCTGATCAGGGTACGTAGGAAAGCTGGCTTTATTTTCTTCAATACAATGACAGTTGTGTCGTGTTTACTCGTGTCTACCCTGTCACAGTATCTGTATAGTTGCGGCCGCTCAATTCATGACTTTTTCAAACCAAATAGACTAGCTATTTTTTTTAAAGCTGGCCGTTCGTCGTACATGTAATATGTGTTATGTTACACATGTATAAGCCCAAGCTGTGGGGAAGGATGCGTTGGCTTATATTAAATACACATGGTTCGCCTTATACCTGCCACAAATTAATTAGCGCTATAAAACTTCAAAGCCGAATGGCGTTTTGCGTACAAGGCTAGCTTCTGCACGAAAGGCGCATATGTGCCCGACTTGTCATTTATGCGCAGCACGCAGATATGGCTCACATAAATGAAGGAGCAGTCATGTTCCATTCAAATTTCTTTTTCATTTCAGAAGCCGAACTTCCTCCGTGCTCCCTTGGTGCAAGGGGTTGCCATGTGACCACACAGACCAAGACGCGGTCCCTCATCAACGCTCAAGACCTGACGCACACGGATCGGCGGCTCCTTTCGCTCCGTTCCGGGCGCCCACAAGGTGACATTCGTGCAGTGTGTTCAAATCATTATCAACTATACCTTAAAAAGTACACATCACTGATTGCATCCAAGTGGTGTTGTAACCCTATCTATGAACACGTCAAAAACCGCCGTGGATCAGCTGTCATTACAATAGCCTTGGCAGATGCGCACCCTAATTTAAACCTTATTCCTGGAAACCAATTTTGTCAAGCATGCCGGCGAAATTGTTTCAAATTGAAGAAGAGACCTACTTTTCAAGCACCACCACCACCTCTGGCTCGTGATGCCCCTTCTGAGCAAGATGACCCCGATGTAGCACTTGACAGCGTCAACGAGGCCCTCGCAGCCGTTGGAGAGAGCCCTCTCCAACGAAAACGAGGGCGAACAAGCCGCGAGACATACGCCCAAAAGAAGGTTAGAAAACTTAAAATCTCTGCCGAAAGACGAATTTATACATCTTTGGGTGTACAGCAGAAACGAACTTCTCAGCCGAACCAGGATCAAGATTTTGTTTTGAGTGACTACGTGCCACTCATGCAAGATGTAAAAAACAAGTTTGACCTGGAGAAAAATAGAGAGAAGAAATTACAACTTCTAACATTGGCCCCACCCTCTTGGTCTCGCGAAAAGATTATGAACTTCTTTGGAGCCTCGGAACGACAGGCGCGTCAAGCCGTAAAGGTCAGGTCAGAATCAGGAATATTGGGCACCGTGCCTAAAAGAAGAGGCCGCCCGGTCAGCGAACAAGTCAAGGCCTCCATCATGGAGTTCTATCAGGACGACGCTGTCTCCTGCTGCCTACCGGGAAAAAAAGACGTGCTACGTGGTCGCCGAAAGCGTCTGTTGTTGCTCAGCTTGAAAGAAATGCACGAGGAACGGAAAAAAAGCTGCGATTTCAGGTGCGACTTTTCAACATTCGCAAGTCTGCGGCCTTCACATTGTGTCCTAGCAGGGGGGAGCGACACTCACACAGTTTACGTGTGCATGCAACACCAAAATTTTAAGCTCATGCATGCTACAGGATTAGACGAAAGCACCGAAGAACTTCTATCCACTAGAGTATGTGATCTATACAAGGAAGAGTGCATGCTTGACAGATGTGCCAAATGCCCAAGCACCGATTTTGCTGATACTTTGCTCCGCAGTACTCCACTTCTTGACCTGGAAGAAACGGATTATGCCCATGTGCAACAGTGGGTTAGCGGGGTGCGTTGCCAAATGGAAACCATTGTTCTGACACCAGATGAGTTCCGCAAAAAATTCTTAGATATGCTGAAGGCACTGAAGGCTCACCACTTTGTGAGCAAACAACAGGCACGATACTTGCGGGAGCGCACAGCAAACATAGGCAAACACGAGGCAATAGTACTCATGGACTTCGCTGACAATTAGTTTCATCGTGCAGGACGCCCCGCAATCCTATCACTGGGTGAATACTCATTCATCAGTAAACCCCGTTGTTATTTACTTGCGCAAACAAGAAGCCACCACCCAAGAGATTTCAATAAAATCATTCAGTTTTATTTCTGACTGCCTAGAACCCGACACGGTGGCAGTTTCTGTATTTCAGAGTGAAGTAATTAATATATTGAAGCGAGACCTTCCGCAAATTAGAAAAATTCACTACTTTTCAGATGGTGCGTCCTCTCAATACAAGAATAAAAAAAAACTTTGCAAACCTCTGTCAACACGAAAATGATTTCGGCATTTCCGCAGAATGAAATGTTTTCGCAACGTCCCACGGGAAGAGTGCTTGTGACGGAGTCGGGGGTACAGTGAAGCGTCTGGCAGCAAGGGCCAGTCTTCGAAGTCCCTTCAAGAACCAAATTATGACCCCCCAGCAGCTGTTTACCTGGGCCAAAAATAACATTGGGGGCATAACAATACTTTGGGTGCCGAAAGAAATGGTTGAAGAAAAACGAGCTCGACTCACTTCAAGATTTAGCTCACTGGTCCCCGTCAAAGGGACAAGAAGTTACCTTCACTTTAAGCCTGCGTCACCATCTACGCTACGTGCTGGACTGATGTCCTATTCAGCAACGCAAACATTGGTAATTTCAAAGCCGATTTGGACACAAACGACGCGTGAGCCTTCAACGGCGCGCATTCGTCAACACCACATCGCCTCGTCGTTTGAGATTGCGCGTTCACGGGTCTTTTGTGCTGCTGTTTACATCTGTCCTGACGTTAACAAGAGAGAGTGATCGCGTTTTGTATGTAGGAAACAGCTAGCTTACTAATGAATGCTCTGAACCGGCAGCTCTAAACATCTCCTGACATCAAGGCACAGGAAGATCACAGGAGGACATCGCCGCGTAAAACGGTCGAAATGGGAAAAGCCATTAAGCAACAAGAGTGTAAAACAGCCCCTTTTCACCAAGATGTACCCGACAACTCAAGGTCCTGCTCCCTACCTTCGTGGCTACACCGTTACATCGTCGCACGCTTCGCCGGGCTCGACCGTGCCGTGCTGTGCAGAGAAGAGGCACAAGAAACGATGCCAGGTTGCGACGTAAAAGCTCAACTTCAAAATGTTTTTTTTTTTTTCGTATTTAGAACAAAATTATTTTAATTAAACTTTCAAGACCAAAAGGCAATAAACTCTTCTGTAAATGTCACCATGTTTCGCATTTTTCTTTCGACCACCTCAAGGCAGAATTGACGGCTCTTTAAACGGCCGAACGAAATTTTGCACAAATTAAGTCGTTTTTTCTGCAAGATATTTAGTTGTACGACCCGAAACGTCTTTTTTGTGCAGTATATTCACAAGGTTGCCAATAAGAATTTTTAATCACCTGCAGCAACGAGATAGTTTTTAACCGAACTATCAAAAAGGCTAAAATTCTCATATATTACTTTTTTTTTTTTTTAAATTGCTTCAACCGAATATCCATGATCCTTATTACACAATAATCAAAAATACCATGTGGTTTTTAGGAAAAAATAGCCCACTGTTCTATAAAAATATCTTAATTTTCGTCAATTAATAAATGACTCCTAGTTTAACTCCTTTTGTACGAGTTCAAACCGCCATCACCCCATGAAATTTGTTTCTCGTCAGAAAAGTTTAGAGAAGCACCACAAACATTATGTGAAGAACCATTAATTTTATTTTAGGAATCGGAGGTCGCCGTGGGACCTTTGGCATGGCATGAAGAAGTCCACGTCAGCTGATGCCGCCCGTCGATTAGGCATCGTGTTTCGGAGAGTGAGGTGCCGCCCTCTGGTACAAAGGGCACAACGGGCCTGCTATAGCGACGCACTGGCGGCATCTTCGATTAGTGCACGATACCCGCCGTTTCTTCCCTTACAGCCACAAAAGAGGGACGAGGGGAAGCGGGCAGCAAACTCCGATGTTTCTTTGGACCTAATCGCTTTGGCTATCGTCGCAGGTGGCGTGCTGTGCGGCGAAGAGGCGTTAAGAAGCGACGCCGGGTAGTGGTGCGAGAGTTCAATTTCAAAAATTGTTTTCTCGCTTTAAACAAAAATTACTCTGATTAAACTTTCAGAATCAAAAGACGATCAATCCTTCTTCCTAACCCACTATCTTTTGTATTTTAACTTGGACCACCTCAGGGTGGAATAAACGGCTTTTTATGCGTCAAAACGCACTTTTTGGCAACTTCAGGATTTTTTCTTACTGCAAGATGTTTAATTGAGCGGTTTAAAATATTTTTATAGGTTATATACCTAAAGAGCAGCCAGAAAAAAGTTATATTAAGTCCCGGGAGCAATTATATATTTTTTTAATAAAATGACAAATATGTTTATTTTTGAATAAAATTATGTATTTAAAAAAAATAAATATTTAAATTCAACAGAACTGCACAAACCCAACCACATTGTAAGCCGACAACCGTGCAAATTTAAGAAAACAATATTGTTGGGTGTTTCATAAAAAAGCTGATTTTTCGTAAATTATTGAGTGATGCCTAGTTTCACGCTGTTTTCAAAAATTAAAATCGCGCTTACGTCATCACAATTATTTTTCGTCAAAACTATTTTAGGGTATGGCTACGGATATTGTGGCCGAGGCCCATGAATTTTTTTTTAGAAATCGGAGGTGGTCGAGCACAACGTCTGGGACGTTTCACGTGGAATGACTCTTAAATAAAAGAAGTACGACCCGAACCATCACTGCACGATCTGACGTGGAAACACCCACTCTATAAAACGGTGCACTTACAGAGAACCGTATTTCTGCAGGCGACCACTTAAATATAACTTGGAAGTTTATGGAGATAGCTTCGATAACTCCGATTACGATAGTCGATACCTCTGCCACGCCTATGCGCATGCATACCATATTGCTATCAGACTGCAAAAAGCATCTACTAAATCTTTCCGATGGTGGGGATTTTAAGAATGATATGGTGGCGTACCTCGTGAACACTGAACTGAAAGACACCATTCTATTCCCCCTAAAAGATATGTTAATTATGACTGATCCACGTCGCACTTCCCGTAAAAGGCGGTATCACGTATCTCGGCTTAACCCTCTCGCGCATGAAAAAAACTGTAGGGTGTAAAATTTTAGTTCCTTTCGGAATTTGTTCCGGGACATAAAACGTCAAAGAAATAAATATTTAAGAAAACTTAAATACTTAGTTTGGGTAATACTATGTCTCCTCATATGAGGACAACATGCAATAAATGATAAAACATACATAAAATGTCTACATGTGGTAAATACTACCGAACAAAACTATGTTTATTGAGTTGTCAAACGAGGAAAAAGAAAGCTGCCGGTGAGATAATAAAGCTCTTAAGGGCATAAATTGACCCCAGCTCATAAAGATTACACAAAACGAAGCATCGCTTTTCAAATCCCTATTTCACGAACGTTTGCAAAATTCAAGCTTTTCTCTGGAAAGGCGCAAACTACTCCAGGCACAGTGGTACGTTGCACCGAGAGCAGGTGTACCTTGTCTTGCTGCGGCAGCTTGCACTACGGCAACGCTGGGCGTACTGGTCGGTCTTCTTCGGGAACTTAGGGCAACCCCTAATCTTTTTTCGGTACACGCGTCGTGCAGGGCCCTCTTTTTCTTGACTGCTGATATAGAACCACTCCAAGGACGCCCACGACAATCCGAGCTTTGTGCCACTTCCCCGCTGTATATCAGCGACCTAGCTACACGGCTTCTAAACTCAAGATGGTCCATAAGTTCATCGGGATCTCTGTCCCACCTCCACACAAACCAGGCGTTCACTACTGTCATATTCAGCAGGTGGTAGGAGAATCTGAGGTACCCTCACTTGTTTTGCACGTCGTTCTTGTACAGTGCCACCATTGATTCCATGAGGTCCACGCCCCCCCATGTGTTTGTTGTAGATCTCCACTGAGTAAGGTCTTTCTACGTCGATGACTTGTATCTCATTTTTGTTGTATCGCTGTGTTTTGCCTACAGGATGGCGACCAGCGTAGCTTGACACAACATGGACAAGGGAGTTATCAAGCCATCGGGTAACCGTCACATAGTCGCTCGAGGTGCACAAAGATGTGCTTCCCCTTCCTTTTCTCTCCAGGTCTTTGAGTGGTTCCAGTTTTGAATCGGCACTCTGAAGACGGTCTGCACAGCACGTTCCAACGTACAGTATGCCATCTTTCAGTTTCCTGATCAGCGGCAAGGACGTAAACAGCTTGTCCGTGTACACTTTGCGATTTTTTCCTTCAAGCCCTCGGGTCAACGTCAGTACAACTTCTCCAGCTCCACCCCATTCGCTGGCAAATTTCGACTTACCTCCGCTTCCACCTTGGTACACCTCGAATCTGTATATATATCCTGAAGCTCCTGCTCGAACCCAGACTTTCAAATCCCATCGCTTTGGCTTACTTGGAAGGTACTGCTTGATAGATGATCGTCCTTTGAAGGGAATCATCACCCTCTAAACTGTTTGATACTCTTCCGGGTCAAAGGCCAAACAAAATGTTCTGTTCGGGGTGTCAGTGACAGGTCTAACTTCAAAACGCGGTTTTTATCAGTTGTTGATTCGTTTTTGTTATTAAAATAAAGAAATTTTCAAAGCGATTGACAGACATCGCGTCAGCGACGACACCCATTTAAAGACCGCTCTCTTTTGACCAGTACTTCCGAATTCTCGGATACTTGATGTAGGTCATCACCAGACAAATTTCAAGAAATACCTTCAAATCTGACACCATTAGCCGCAGGGTTTCTTTTCCCTTCTGCACAGCATACAGTTTTGTTTGGAAAACAGTATTCTCCGGCAATGACTCCTGGAAGAGACCAAGAAAGTAGTCATTTAGGTACTCCCCATGAATGTTGACACGGTGCTGTCCAGCGAATTCAGGAGGCACACCCGCGTGGTCTTTTTCCTTGTCAAACCAGATAATGCGTTTTACTCATCTTCGCTATCGCTGAAGAGATCTAAGAGAGCATCAATTAACACTCTTGAAAGGTTTTTTTCTTCCTGAGGTCATCGGAAAAGCTTTCAAGTATTTTGTTCTGGCATCAAGTACATTTCTGTTTCACCACAAAACAGCCTTTACAAACACACTTGAAGACGAAACTTTCGGCCCGCGTGCACGTGCAAAAATAATAAGGCAAGTAGCACAACAGACCTGTCGTTTTGACCATTATATTTGTGGTGGTGCTGCATGTGAAATTACCATCAGGTGCATAGTGTCCTCACGTGAGGACACGTGTACTTTCTTGTACATCTACATTATAGATCGACAAAAACATAAAAGCGCTGGTGTGCACGTCAAATAAATGTTTTTTTAACCCAAAAGCAAAAAACATAGACTAATACAAATCACTCCGGCTGAGTTTGGATTTTTTTTGTCTTCCGAATTCTACGAGATTCAATATTTCCCGCCAAGCTGTTTGCGGGAATTTTAAAATATGGTGCAAACGACTAACGCAATATATGAAACACACTGTGAGGCTTCTTCTGTCTATGCATAGAGAGATGTTAGAATTAAAAACTAATACTTTTTTTATTTTGTTAATTAGCTATCCTCTATGTGGCCGCTATCCGTGAGAGGGATAAAAGTCTGTATTCTGTTTCGCTGTCAGCTGTAGCGCAGTCAACGCTACAAGTATTGCATCTTTCGACTGCACTTTGAATTATGTTAAGACGAGCTATAGTAGACTTTCTTTTTCAAGACGCTGGTTGAAAGTGGCACTCTATCTTATCAATTTGATGATGATTGAAAAGTGACTGGACGTCTGTGACGTGACTGGATGTCAGTGACGCGCTGCAGGTTGGATATTAGAGCAAAACAAGTTCATAAATAAGTGGCAAGCTTACATAATGAAATGGAGGCGTCGACTGTAGTACCGTAATAGTGTGTTAGGTTTAGGAACAATACGACGAGTTAAATAATCAGAATGTTCTAGCAGACGATATTTGCTTCCAGCTTAGGTTAGTGTCCCTCAGGTTCCCTGTGTGGTCGTGCGAGCTCATGGCGTTGGCAGCTGCACTTAATTAAAGCCCCTTCATGTTTCAAAAGTAGCACAAGGTGCGTCGATGCACGAGGCACGTGCTACGTGCAGCGCTTCTGAAGATCATGGTGGCACAGCGCAGCACTGAGCGAGACTTCAGACGCCATGTTCTTCCCAGAAGTGGCGCGCGGCACGTGTCTCGAGCATTTCCACAACAATAAACGGCGACACTTTTCCCAGGATAGAGGGGCTTTACATTTAATACACGAGAGCTTGTGCCGCCAAGACTGTGCCCTAGAGCAAGGAGCTCGCTCTTATAATCTTTCCTTCACTACATCAGATGGTAGTGTGGCGGCCCGTGGCCCTTCTAGACAAGCTCCTGACAACGGACGGTCCTGCGACGAAGACCGCGCAAGCGGACGGCGGCCGTAAGGGTGAAACCCGGCACCGCGCATTCCGGAGGGGGAGAGCTCGGTGGCTGATCGTCGGGAGACCGTCGGCTCAAGAGCCAGACGGCTTAATGGGTTCTCCCTCGCCCACGTGAAGACACTTCGCCGAGGGGGATTCTTCGTCTGGGGCTCGAAAAGGAAGCACGTCTTTTGGTCCGCCTGTTAGCTTTGATTATTAAACTTATGTAGTCCTTGTTAAACAGTTATCTTGTTTTACTTTATCTATATTGAAGTTCCTTCGCGACTACAATTGGTGACCCGGAATTCTTTAAACAACCTTTTCTCGACGAGCGCCATGGCTAACGGCGACGACCACGCCCAAACATCGGCGCAGCAGGAACAGCTGCAGCATCTATCCTCCGTGGCATCACTGGCTCTGAAACTCCCACCGTTTTGGCCCGCTGACCCTGCGCTATGGTTTGCCCAAGTGGAGGCCCAGTTCAGCACCCGGAAAATTACGACAGAAATGACGAAGTTTCACCACGTCATCGCTGCACTGTCACCAACTGAGGCAGCTGAAGTCCGGGACCTCATCCTGACTCCTCCCGATGACAACCCGTTCGACAAACTGAAGCTCAAACTCATTCGACGCACTTCGGCATCAGAACAGAAACGTCTCCAACAACTCCTGACGGCCGAAGATCTTGGAGACAGGAAACCATCCCAGATGCTTCGCCCCATGACTCAACTGCTTGGTGAAAAGGCGAGCAACGTGGACGACTCCATCCTGCGCCAGCTTTTCCTGCAGCGCCTCCCCGCCAACGTATGCATGGTTTTGGTGGCGGCGGGCGACATTCCACTCCACGACCTCCCAGCTCTCGCGGACAAGGTGCTCGAGGTGGCGTCGCCCACAGTCTCCAACATCCAGGCTCCTCTTCAGGCACAACAGGTGACTGTGAGTGCAACCTCTGCTTTCCCGTCTAGCGCCGAATTCTGCACGCTCCAATCGGAAATCCAGAACCTGACAAAGGCCATTGCTGCGCTTCAAATCGAACGTGGTAGATCTCTGCAACGCCGTTCGGGCTACCGCAGCCGGTCTCGCTCCCGATCATCTTCCACCAACATCTGCTGGTACCATTCCACATTCGGGGACCAAGCAAAAAGGTGCAGACCACCTTGCACAGCGGGAGCGGGAAACGGGATGCCCCAGCACTGAAGTCGGCGAGCAGTGCGGAAGAAACGGGGTGCCGGCTTTTCTTCGTCAGAGACAAGTCAACTGGCCTCCAGCTACTGGTCGACACCGGAGCCGAGGTCAGCATCCTCCCTGCATCCCCCAGCGAACGTCGGCAAACACCGTGCGCACTCTTACAAGCAGTGAACGGCACATCCATCCCTGTTTTTGGAGAACGGTCCCTGACCTTCGACCTTGGACTTCGACGTACCTTTCGTTGGATTTTTTTGGTCGCCGGGACTCAACACGCCATCCTCGGCGCCGATTTTCTCCGGAACTTTGAATAATTGGTGGACGTTCGCCGCAAGCGCCTCCTAGACGCAACAACGTATCTCTCCGTTTCGGGAATAGCGTCCAGAACGTCATCGCTCTGCCTCGCCCAGATTCCAGAGAACGGTACCTGCCGTTTTTCTAACATCCTCAAAGAGTTCCCCGACCTCACCCGTCCCTGCAACACCGAGGTTCCCGTGCGACACCACGTCACGCACCATATTGAAACATCAGGACCTCCTATGAACGCAAGACCACGGCGGCTTCCCCCCGACAAACTGCGGATCGCTCGTCAACAGTTTGAGCATATGCTTGACCTCGGAATCATCCGCCCGTCCGAGAGTCCATGGTCATCGCCGTTGCACATGGTCCCAAAAGTGACACCTGGAGACTGGCGAACATGTGGGGACTATCGGGCTCTCAACCGGATCACGACAGCCGACCGCTATCCAGTGCCTCACATTCACGATTTCACAGGGACTCTCGACGGCACCACGATCTTTTCCAAAATTGATCTGGTCCGGGCCTACTACCAAATCCCCGTTGAACCGGCCGACATCGAGAAGACCGCGGTGACAACACCATTCGACCTCTTTGAATTCGTCAGAGTGCCATTCGGACTCAAAAATGCTGCACAAACGTTCCAGCTTTTCGTCGATCAGGTGCTGCGAGGTTTGCCGTTTTGCTACGCCTACATCGACGACATCCTCGTTGCAAGCGGCTCCGCCGAAGATCACGCACAACATCTGCGTACGCTCTTCGCTCGCCTGGCGGACTGCGGCATCGTCGTCAATGTCAGCATGTGTGTGTTCGGCAAAAATGAACTGGAGTTCCTCGGAAACAAAGTCAACGCATCGGGTATTCGCCCTCTTGACATCAAAGTGCAGGCAATCCAAGAATTCCCCCAGCCCGTCAACAAAAAACAACTACGTGAGTTTTTGGGAATGCTTAATTTCTACCGCCGCTTTTTACCTAACTGCGCAGAAAAACTTCACCCACTCACCGACTTGTTGAAAGAAAAGCGCAACCCAACGACAGAACTTCAGTGGGACGACTCTGCCAGCCAGGCATTTCACCGCGCCACAGAACTCCTCGTAGAGCGCACAATGCTGGCACACCCGAAGGAAAACGCATCGCTTGCCCTGGTGACGGACGCCTCCGCCAACGCGGTGGGTGCGGTGTTGCAGCAGGTTGTTGACGGGTACCCCCAGCCGTTGTCGTTCTTCTCACGCAAGCTCTCACCAACCGAGCAACGTTACAGTGCCTTCGGTTGTGAACTGCTGGCAGCGTACTTGGCTGTAAGGCATTTCCGCCATTTTGTGGAAGGTCGCGACTTCGTCATAATGACCGACCACAAACCACTTGTGCACGCCTTCCGCAACTTGCGGCCAGATGGTGGAACTCATTCCCAACGGGAGCTGCGTCAGATGTCCTGCGTTGCGGAATTTACATCCGACATCCGCCACATCCAAGGTCGCGACAACGTCGTTGCTGACGCGCTCTCAAGGGCAAATATTTGCCATCTAGAATCCTCCGCAGTGGTCGACTTCAAGGAAATGGCGAGTGCTCAGCAGACAGACAGCGAGCTGCAGAACCTGTGTAGAGCTCCAGGTGGACTCGAGTTCCGGATGGTCGCACTACCGATGTGCGACACGGAGCTCCTGTGCGACATCTCCATCGGAACGCCTCGACCCTACGTACCCGAGCCTTATCGACACAAGGTGTTCGACACCCTTCACAGGCTCTCCCATCCGGGAATCAAGGCAACTCAGCGCCTGCTGACCACAAAATTCGTCTGGCCCTCCATCAACCGGGATGTCCGGCAGTGGACAAAGGCCTGCCTTCAGTGCCAACGCTCCAAGGTTCACCGGCACACAGTCACGCCCCTAGCAAACTTCCCACTGCCGGACAACAGATTCGAGCATGTGCACCCTAGATATCGTAGGACCTCTTCCATCATCCGAAGGTTACACATAGCTGCTCACTATGGTGGATCGATTTACACGCTGGCCAGAAGCCGTCCCAATCACTGATGCTACAGCACCAACCGTTGCTCGTTGCTTCATCTCTACATGGATATCCCGCTTCGGAGTGCCGTCCAGGGTAACAACTGACCGGGGTCGCCAATTCGAATCAAATCTGTTCAGGGAGTTGACGCAACTCCTCGGCACGACGCACCTGCACACCACGGCCTACCACCCTTCAACCAACGGTCTCGTCGAGCGACTCCATCGCCACTTGAAGTCCGCCCTCACGGCCCACGGTGACAGCATCCACTGGACAGAGACCCTACCCCTAGTTCTCCTCGGCCTCCGCTCAGCATATAAGTCCGACCTCGGGTGCACTAGCGCGGAGCTGGTGTACGGAGCATCCCTCAGGCTGCCTGGACAGTTTTTCGAGCAAGTGCAAGACCGACTGCCAGATCCAACAAACTACGTCGACCGACTGCGTGCAGTGATGGACGGCCTTCGGCCAACGGCCACCAGGACATCAAAGAGCAACCGCCCTCACGTCAGCGAGAACCTGACAAATTGTACGCATGTTTTTGTCAGGCACGGTCCCGTAAAGCGCCCTCTGCAAGCCCCCTACGACGGTCCTTTCCTCGTGTTAAAACGCGGACCAAAACACTTTACACCCCAGATGCGAGGCCGAGAGGAGGTGATTTGCTTGGACCGTCTAAAACCCGCCCACATCGAGACATCACCCCCCAGGCCCACAACGATGGAACCCGGCGCAGACGTCGAAGGAGACAATCACAGCAAAACACCCTCGCCTTCCCCGCTCCTCGCTCCCAGAAAGGCAGCTGCTCCGGACCCAAGGGGCAAGCAGGGCACTCCGGCGGCTGCTCGGAATCCCCTTCCGGGACAAACGACACGTTACGGCCGCAGAGTTCGCTGGCCTGATCGGCTCGTTCTCAACGAAACACAACGTTCGCCTGCTCACTGGGGAGGGAGTGCTGTGGCGGCCCGTGGCCCGTCTAGACAAGCTCCAGACAGCGGACGGTCCTGCGACGAAGACCGCGCAAGCGGACGGCGGCCGTAGGGGTGAAACCCGGCACCGCGCATTCCGGAGGGGGAGAGCTCGGTGGCTGATCGTCGGGGGACCGTCGGCTCAAGAGCCAGACGGCTTAATGGGTTCTCCCTCGCCCACGTGAAGACACTTCGCCGAGGGGGAGTCTTCGTCTGGGGCTCGAAAAGGAAGCACGTCTTTTGGTCCGCCTGTTAGCTTTGATTATCAAACTTATGTAGTCCTTGTTAAACAGTTATTTTGTTTTACTTTATCTATATTGAAGTTCCTTCGCGACTACAGTAGAATAGAGTATAGCTGAGGTAGGCCAGCTCAGTTAAACTCAATATTCGTTAGCTGCTCAATGACAGTTGGCACCGCCATGCAGCTCCGGCCGACCGCGATTGAGTCCACCCGCCGCTGATGAGTCTGTGCCGGCTACACTGGCGGGGGTGGCGCTGAACTGTAGATCTTGGGGGTGGGGATTTTTTCTTTATGAAATTTTTATACTAGAATACTTGCTATACCTCTGTGGTGCGGGCAGATAGGCCATGCTAATTTCTTCTTTTCTTGGTTTAATTTCCTTTTATTTTAAGTCTCCTTTATCTATTTTGTCGTTGTCGTTGGCTTAATGAAAGCTAAGAGCGCTAGTGTTACTAGGGTATTAGTGTCCCCAGTGAGCCCTTTGCACTAAACTATTAAAATAGGTGAGAAGTTTAAAGGGCAGTGCAACAATATTCCATTGGATTTTTTTTTTTCAATTTACACGAGCTTACTGGCACTAGTGGAACTCAAGGATACTCGCATGCAACGCCACTGGCCAAAAAACGTCGTCGTCGCAATGTAATTTCAAGGACAAAAGCGAGCGTTGTCAATCAATTTCTCCTTTCGTGAAACTTGAAGACGTAACTGGGTCATCGCAGTATACTCTAGTGACGATACTTGAATGCGGTTCATAGATTGGACCCGAGTATAGTGTGGGCACTCGATCTGAGCTCGTGAAAATCGATAGCTCTAATGCCCGTGTCCCACTAGAGCGACATACAGAAACAAAAGACAACGACAAGCCTCAAACCAGGGTCTTTCGCAATTTGAGAGGCTTTGTAGAATAAAGAAGGCTATGCTCAAACACGAGCATCATGCACGCGAGGGTATCTTTGGCAGGCTTGCAATCGCTCGTGCTTACTTCACGAGCACTGAATGACTAAACGCCTGCCAAAGGTACCATCGCGAGCACGCTGCATGGGTTTGAGGCTTGTCGCTGTCTTTTGTCTCTGTCTGTCGCTCTAGTGGGACGCGGGCATAAAGCATTCGGGTAGTGGCCCGTGTCCCACCAATGCAATGACGACAATAGCCGAATCATAACAATGTCTAGAACTTAGCGCGTGTTCTGTGCTTTTCCAGCCCAATCTCGTGGCTATGATCAACATTGGTGGCACATAATCGGCTCCAGATCACGCAGAAGCTTGTTCTGGGTGCGCGTTGAAAGGGTGAACGCTGCTCGTTTTCTTTAATTTTTTTTTGCGACTTCGATTTCGTGTGCGGTAAAATTAACGGGTGGTTTACAGGTCCTTAACGTCAGGGTTCCGTTCTAAGCATTACTTGCGCAAAGTACAAGAAAGTAGCCTCGCCCTTTAAAGGGACAATGAAGGCAATTTCGGATATTTTTTTGGCGATTGAACTGGGTTGCCGGCACGTCTCAGGCCACGTTGCCCAGATTTCAGCCGAAACCTGCGCTTGTGTGCCGCGCAAATCAATTAAACAGTCGCGGTAATAATCGTACCGGGATCGATCGAGGCGACGCCCCGAGCGTCGCGGGAGAAACCAGCAGAAGCGGAGGTCGCGTGACCCTGCGGGGCCTGGAAGCGTGACGTCACAAGAGACGCGTCAGCGATTGGTCGAAACGAGAAACGTGCCCTCGGTCACGCTTTGGTTCGTGGTTTTTATGAACACTGATCTAATTCCACTTGAATAACCATGAAAACTATAAATCGAACCGAAAATCATAACTTAACCGTAGATAAAACACCATAATTATTTTTCTCTTTGCTACACTGCACGCGAAACGGGCAACGAGCAACTATGGGCAAACAAAATATATAAAATAAAGAACACAGCGTGGAACACGCGCGAGACGTTTGGTTCTGGTTTCACATGTCGGTGTCGTGTTCACTTTTGGAACACGGCACTCGAGGGATTCTGCAAAGCGGTAGTGATGCCAAATTTGTGCGCTGTTGAAGGATGTTCAAACGGTAGACTGAAGACCCGTGATCGTTCGGGCGACGCTAGTTTTCACCTACTCCCAAGCGATGAAGCATTGCGAAGTCTCTGGTTGAACAGAGTTCCGCGTCCTCAGGAGCATCTCCCGTTCTGGTGGTGTAAGGTCACTGAACGGGAGCCCGAATTCGCTCTCGAGAGCGGCATTGCCGTCCATGTTGGTCCGACGAAACGACCGCGCCACCGCGCTGCTAGAACCCACCACGGTAACCAAAATCTCGATGCCCTAAATGCTACCGGTACCGACTATTCACGTGTGACGTCACTCCTACGTCACCTCCGTTTTTGGAGGCCCAAAATTGAGAATGCAGATAGTTCAGTTTCGGTTTCTTCAATTCATTCGTAGGTACCGAAATACGCGTCACAAATGTCTATAAAAAATTGGGCAGTTTTCCAGGTTACCAAGAAGCCTAAAAACACCATTTAAAAAAATTAAATAAAATCGTCTTCATTGTCCCTTGAAGAACGCGTTACAAGCTTAAATACTGACATAGGCATGGGCGTAAGCGCTCCCGAGCGAACACCCTGAGGATGTTACGCAACACATTTAGGATGCTAGCGAACGCCTTAAAAATCGGGTACATATCGTCTTAGCATCGTACAGTCAGTCTGAAATAATAATTACAGGTAAATCAGGAAGGAAGTTTGAGGTGGCCCGCAGGGGGCTACCTCTCTCAAACACTAGGTGGGCTCCTCGGTACCGGAGCCCATTGGCAACCGCCGCTGCTCGGACTCGGTCAACCAGGGCATTCTGGCTCACCAGGTCGGCGCAGCCAAGCAGGGCTTTCTCCCGGTCCTCCCGGGTGTGGTTTGGTTTTGGGACAAGGTTCGGGGCTGATTGGCATGCCCCTATCATGTGGAAGATGTCCGACAACTTCTCCACACAGTGCGGACATTTTCCTGTGCAGGCAGGATCAAGGTGCTTTAAAACTGCCGGGCACAGCAGGGTCTGGTGTAAAGACGGAGGTGTGTGCGTTCCTCCGCCTTCATAAGGCGTTTACAGGGCTTAGCATCGGTGAAGAGATGTTTTAGGAGGATTAAGTTTAGAAACAAGTTGCAACAACCTCATGCAGTTGATACATGCACAGAACAAGCAAATACGAGCACAAGCAATCGGACACGAGAGATAAATCATGACCCTGGTGACTGCGGAACCGCTTTATGTGGTGAACAGTTCACAAATACTCATTCGCAGCTGCCCACCTCCACACTCACGAAGGGTGTACGTATGTCGCTTTGTTCTCGTCAACATTTCGTGTAATGTATATCATATCTACGTTCAATAAATGTATCTCCAAGTCAAAAGCATTGGTTCAGGCAATACATTTTCGAGATTGTAGCTAAAACGAAAATGTTGCCCCACGTCACCATAGCACCCAATTCCACCAATGATTATAGCCATCTAGTTTGAGCCTTTGTTCAAGATATTTGAATGAAGAATAGGGACATACCGGGGGAAAAAAGCATCTTGAGGAATCGCTTTAGTGTCGCGTTCACACTGGAGATGAATCCGCACGTTCTCGAAGGCAAAGCTGCTGGAATCCGGTGGTTGTGTCGCGTTTTTACCAACAACTTCGGGACCCGTTTTCCCTAACCGCTTTCACGAACCGCAAATCGGCAACCAATCGTAACGCGACGCTGACGTGACGTTTGTAGTTTTCGAAACAAAGTGGTATCTATCGTTGATGAGGGGTCCAAGGCGCTGTTGTCCTAGCGTTGCAGCAGACAAATTAACGAAGAAACGTGATGCTCAGGTCGGTAACTTGAATCCTCCGCGAAAAGAATGGACCCATATTCTTGGCTTCGCTCCAGTGACTTGGTTCTGGTAAGAGTTTGTATATTATACGGGGTGCCGAAGCCCGTCGCATGCTGCCTTGTTGCTCTTTGACCATAAAACGTCGGGACCCACCACGTATTGACCAAAATGACAAATTTGTACCCAATAAGACAGCCGGGTGAACTACTGAAAGCTTTCCATACTGTACATGACCACCACAAAGGCCGATAGAGACGTCATGAGCTTAATTGAGCTGCCAACACACTGCCACGAAGCTGGCAGGGTACCTGCTCTAGCTCGACCTGCAACGTTGACTACTACCAAAAGAAATAAAGGGAATCTACTAAAAAAATAAAGTGGTCATACTAGACGATGCATAGATAATCCATACGGTGTTTATTTGAGCACAAAGTCAAACAAACAGTAGACTGGATCGACGAGCGAGTGACAAGAGGAGAGTCTGCCGCCAACGAAGCCACGACCGGCTAGCACCGAACGAATTCCCCCGGCACCGCGGTCCACCAGTGCCGCTCACAACTCCGAAAATGATAAGAGCGAACAACGAAAGGGGAAAACTGGCCCTCTATTCCGAGAACAAGGACAGCGATTCATCCAGGAAAGGTTCACTTCGAAGAAAGGCTCAGGGGTATCCTCTTCTTAGTCAGTAAGGTGAGCCTAGTTAGGTTTTGCTCCTGGGCAAAGTCTAGGTCTGTTACACAGGAGAGCCACGCCACCGCCAAAATGGTGCCAACAAAGCACAGTTTTGGCTTTGGATCGGGGATTAAACTGCATTTTGGATTATAAACCAGGGTTGCCAAACGCAAGTCTCAAAAGATCAGGCGTGATCGCCGAGAACCCGCCAACCCCGTCTCGGTGTGTCATAACAGGGTCGCTCGCGAACCGCACCCGCAACCGTTTTGCGAACGCAGGTCAACCGCCAGCGTGAATGCGCCCTACGAGTGGAGTTCGCCGTGGCAACAAGCTCAGGAAAAAAAATATATATATTAAAATAGCGGCTTCGACTTTTTTCTAGTGGGGTGCTTCCCTTAAAATTGTATTTCCTGTGGCTTTTGGATATGTCCACCTAAACACCCCTGCAATATGCTGAAATATGCCGACAGCAAAACGCATTTTATTATCGCACAGTTAATCTTTTTTAATGTGTTCAAGATTAGTACATTGGGTGCCGAAAAATAGGTGTTACATCTGCAATTAAAATAGAGCGTGATAAAAAAAAATATTTTCTCAATTTGTTGAATTTGTAGTTTCGTTTTTGTGGGGGAAGAGCAATCTCGTGAAGAACACAACGGGAAACAGGATCATCTCGGAGGCCATGGCACCAACAAACAAAAGCGAGGGTGTCACAACGGGACAATGAAGACAGGTATGCAGCATGTCTTTTTGTTCCTGAAAGAAAATATATAAAAAAAGTGAAAGCCGTTTACAACTCCCTGTAACGCCGAATTGGAGCGCAGCTCTTGAGGAGGAGGGGGGAAGGGTGCTCAGGGGAGGGTATACCCCTACTCCTCCTCCTCCTCCTCCCCTCATTCTTCAATCTCCTCCGGGGGGGGGCGGGGTCACGTGACCTGGGGGTCACGTGGACTCAGGGGGGTCACGTGACCTGAGGGGTCACGTGACCCCCCCCCCCCTCCCCCGAGGTCACGTGACCCCCCCCCCCTCCCCCCGAGGTCACGTGACCCCGAGGGGGGGGGCTCGTGCGGTGCATTACGGGACATTTCCCATAATGCACCGCGCGGTTACACCGACGGCGACGGCGACGCCAACGCCGCCCAAGCCGGGAACGGGCGCCTAAGAGCTGCGCTCTAGAACAATCTTAGTGCATTTGCGCTGCCGCATAATGTTTTTCTTAGCATCAACAGTTCGGTGCTTGCGAAGCTAGCTTTAATTTTTGCGTCATTGTCGCTTTTGTGCTTCCTCCTGACCACTATTCTGGGGATTTTAAAGCCACTTTTGCTTCTGCTCTTGATTGCACTCCCGTGCCTCGTCCGTACTCAGTCTTCGATAATCCTTATCAGCATGGCATTATATAAAGTCGCATTCTTTGGACCCATTCCGAACTTTACAACGTCTAGCGCAGAACTCAAGAAACCTGGGTTCAATCTTTACCCCAGCCCATTTCGATGTGGACGAGCATCGTACCGGCGTGCGGTCGGGTATTACTACTACGTGGTGCACGTTAAAGGCCCAACCCAAACAACACACATACATTTAGCAAGCATCCTTAGGATACCCAGATGGAGACGTTGAGGATGCCCCATGAATGTCCCAATAAGGTTCTGAAAACGTCCCAAGTGAAACGTTGAAAAAGATTCGTGAGATATCCAACAACGCATGTTTTCGGGATTGTATTAGGACATTACTTATTCTTTTATAGTCAACTACTACTTTACGCTACGGTTTCTATAGTGGAAACCCATATGCAAAACTGGTCTTGTTCGAAGCAAGCGAAGCTGTATTAGGCATGTCACTGGTAAAGAGCTTTGAATATATTTTGTCACCATTACTATATTAATTGTCTGTTAAAAGCATGCACACTGCCTAAAATCGGAGGGATTTACTAAAGCAAAGTCAAGTTTTGAAACTTCAAACAACAAAAGGACGTTACAAAAGTGCATATAATATTCCTATATGACAAGGTGCAGGGTTGGTATGAAAGCAAACATCAGACAGAAGCAAACAATCAAGACAAATGGCCAAGGCCTGGAAGTCGAATGTAAATTTTTTTGGTAGATTTTAACTCTATACTGAGTAAAACCGACAACGTGTATTATATAACAGTAAGATTAATGTTTCATAATAGTTCAGGGCGTATCAGTGTAATAAAGACTTAGGTAAAGCTGTTTGGAATCGAAGAGCGAGTGTAAAATGAACCGTGAAGAATCGGTGCCTGCACGTAGCAAGCAACATTTTCATTGAAACTATGTTTTAGTGGTGCGGTTTTTTATGCCAAATCTTAAAGAATTGTTTTTCTTCCTGTGATAAAATCGAACATTCTAGAAAATATAAGCGATGCAAAAGACCGAGTTGCCAGCGAGTTGGTTTGTGGCATCGTGTCCTGAGAGGTACACAAGCACTGATTCGAAAGCAGGAGATGCAGTAACGAAGGTGACTCCATCATCTGATTTCAATACAGTACATGCTACGAATATCAAATTATGACAACACAAGCAGAACTATCAGGCGACTTAGTCGTTGAAATTCTCGAGGATATTCTTCGTTTTAAAGGAGAATTTTCAGTGTATGCATGGCGTACAATTCATGCGCTTGTTTGTGCTAGGCAGGCTGAGAATAATTTGCTATTTTTATTTTAGGCTGATTTTCTTAGTTATGCGCGTTTGGTGCATCGGTTTTTCATGTCATGGAGCTTCTTTCTACTGCTGCCCGCCCAGCAGCATGGCGGAACCATGACATGGCTGATCTCTCGACATCCTTCAAAGTTGATTTGGCTTACAATGTCTGTGGGCGGTCAGTCAGGGTGCCTGCGCATAAAACAATTATTGAGCAGTGCAGCAAAACATGTTAGATTTTGGCAAAGAAGAATGTCAACTTTATTAAAACAACGTAGACGAACTAGATTGTGCATACACCCACAACTTGTGAATTATGCATTTTCAATTTAAACACTATGCCAGCCACCTCTGAGATTGACATGTGAATCTCAACTGCGGCAACATAGCATAAAATATCAATGACCGAAGAGCGCAGGTACCGCTCTGTCTCTCTCGTACTGGGAAAGGAAGGGGGGGGGGGCAGAAGTCTACGAAATAGCGCCATGAAACATTTTCAAGAAAAGCTAATGCTAATTACCTTGAAAAGCGCTACTAATTCTTCGCAAAAGATGCAGGCCCTGGAGAACACGGAGTTCAACCAAGGGTCAGAGTCCGTCCATCTGTCGCTACCACTGTGCTCTGCATGTGCTTCGAGTTCATGACGTTGCTCGCACAGTGACGACGATTCAAAACGCTGCTTTAATTTGTAAGCGAATCACTCTAAATTTCCTACAATTGAAGCACTTAGAATTTTGTGCAAGAAATTTATAAATTTTAAAAATGTGTCAAAAATTAGAAACTTCGACAAAATTACGGCCAATTCATTTCACGGCGCTGAAAAGAAACCGAAACTGATGCCGCTCGCGATGATGATTGCTCTGATCAGCCGGCGCCATAACAGGCCTTTCGGCAGACTCCATAGTTAAGCCTTCTATAAGCACGACTTCAGCACGTCTTTTTCTCTGCAAGTAAGGCAAGCAGAGAACTTACATCGTTTGCGAAAACACAAGGTCGCGAGTTTAAATTACGTCATGACAAACTGAATATTGGAATTCTCATGGCATATCTTCGACTCGAAGCTGGATGTGTAAAACAGGCTCCTGCCTAGCTCAAGCACAAGAAGTCACCCTCCCCGCAAAAGCAACCTTCACCCGTGGCTATCTTAAATTATTTTATTGCGAACGCAAGAACCATTTTTTGAAACCAGGAAGAGCTGTTATCTGCTGTCCACTCGTGCTCTGTAGACATTGTTGTAATCAGCGAAACCTGGCTAACCCCAGAAATTCTAGATACGAAAATAATCTTAAGCAACTCATATTTTATCGTAGGGAATGATAGGATAGAACGCCGCGGAGGGGGAGTGTTGGTCGCTGTCAGAAATGGTCTACGCGTTCAAAATCATGATATAATATCAAGTTTATATGGTGTTTGTGTCAGGATTAAAATGCCTACTATTCACATGCTTCTCATTGCATGTTATAAACTCCCTGACCTGTCTGATGTTTCACTTTTACTTCATCAGTGTTTAGAAAACCTTGTTTATTCCTATTCGAACGATATATATGTAATTACTGGAGACTTTAACTATCCTGAGATAGAATGGCCGGTTTTCCCAAATGTCATATTCTTTGGCACGTGGTATAACCTATCCAAACAGAGTCGCTACTTCGTCGACGTGATGAGCGCATTTTCCGTTTCCCAAGTGGTTGACCAGCCACCCCGGAACTCAGCTTACTTGAATTTTTTCGTTCCTTCTAAACCTGATTCTGTAGTTTCAGTTAATATTATAGGACCACTTAGTGAACATGTATCTCTAAACGTTTAATTAGCTATATCCCAATCAAAAACATAGTCCACTGATCAAATTTATCTACAATTGCTCGCGGGCGAATGTACAGAACATGTGTGAAAGCCTAGAAGAATTTTAAGGATTCATCCAAAAGTAAATATTTGGTCTTCTGCTAGAAAAACGTGGTTTGCAAACAATACTACAAAAAACCCTTAAATATAAAGCACAGAAAAATCGAAAATATTTTATTTGAAAATGAAAAGGGAACACATACGTCAGTACCAGATAACACAGTGTGTAATCAAACAATACGCTCTCCACGAGGCCCGTCTCATCAAAATTGGTTCACTAGACGCAACCCATGCCAGTCATGGTCTCCTTATAACATAAGAGCTCCTTATAACATAAGGCAACAGACGGCTCACTCACGCATCGTTCTCCAAGGCACGAAATATAAAAAACTTCAATAATTTCGCGGGAGGCCCTCTCCCTTTGTCTCCCTTCAACCGTCACCTCGTCAAAGGTCGGGTGAACCGTGCAGTCTCTGCAATGCAAAGGGAGGTCTTCCCCCACCGTGGCCCTCAGCGAGTAAGCATGCTCCCGGAGCCTATCGTTAAGGCACCTCCTTGTCTGACCTATGTAGAATTTTCCACATGACAGACGTATCTTGTACACCACACTCGAGACGCATAACACAAAAGGTTTTGTGTGCCCTTTGGTACACTTCGCCTTCATCCGATTATCGGCTCTTCCCTTACAAAAATGTCATATCTGGACTTATATTAAAAAATACAGATATGGATATATAAGGAATTGGGCAGATATGACCCGATATGCATAATCAGGCCGTATCTGGATGGATATAGTCATATCTGCCCAATTCCTTATATACCCATATCTGCCCAATTCCTTATATAGCATATATAGACTGCTTTATATGATCCCGTGTTTGGGCCTGGCAAATAGGGTACCCACCCCATTTAAAGCAATTTTCATGTGATGCTCCTTCTAGCATCACATGAAAATTATTGCCATGGGGCAGGTACCATACTTTCCAGGTCCAGACATGGGATCATATAATGCATTTCTATGAATATCCACAAAATATACATTTTACTGCTATCCCACACTGCCAAACGTGTGTTTACGTAGATATATCTACAGAATAGGCCACTGACCAATCTTTATTGGCCTGGATCGGAATTTGTCATTTTGACAAATATGTATGCTACAAAGATAGAATGCAGGCGATCGCTAGTTAGGAAACATTGTAACATATCATTCGACGTCGGAAAGTCACAGCCCTTTGGCGGGATTGGTTGTCGAGGGAGCAGACCGAGAATATGGTTTGCAAAAAAAGTTTTATACATGAAAGCGCCAAAACTCTAAACAAGTACTTCCCCCGTTCAAGAAAAAATGATAAGAAACAAAACTGTAATATAGCACGGACAACCATTAAAATAGACTAAAAATGTAATAGCACAAACACACCTATTAAAATAAAACAAACGGAAGGCAACAATTAAGATGTAAACTATACGAAAGTTCCAAAGTCGTTGATTCCTACTCACAGAGTCACAGTCCTGATTCAACTCTCCGGTCGAGCACAGCAGTTTTGACAAGGGCTTGCTTGCTAGCCTCGTCGTTGAAGTCCTTCCTTGCACCGTGTGATGTTCAAAGTTCCCGTCGCTCCTCGCTGGCCTTGTTTTTCCGTTCGATCGCCAAATCATCCCGTGTGATTAACACGTCGCACACACACACGCACACAGACACCGTTGCTCGCCGGAAGCAATAAAAGATGAAAAGGTCATTACTGCTCCTTGAACACAACGAGGTCACCACTGTTTCCCGGACTAGAAAATGACGAGGGCATCATATCTTTAACTAAAACCTGATAAAAATTAAAAATAAAATAATGAACACATAGGAAACAAAAACACAAAGGAATAAATCATGAGAAAAAAAATGAAATATTGAACACAGAAGTAAAAAGAATAAAAACACGAAGGACCTACACAGACAGCCACATTTGTACAGTTAACAATGACGTTTAATTCTGATAAAAAATATTCCTACTGCGCTAAAGATCACCAATATGGTGTGTAAACTAGGCGACCTTGAGCAAAGCAGGAATATTTGTGATCATAATCAAATGTCATTGCGAACTCAAAAAGTGTGGCTGCATGCGGAAGTCCTTCGTATTACTATTCTTCTGAATTCCGTGTTCATTATTGTGGCTTTTTGGGACCAGGCGGAACTTGGTGGCGCTTTTTCCATTCTGACCTTACTTCGTACAGCTTCGTACCTATAGAAAAACCCACTAGCTTCTCTACATAATCCCACTCCTTCTCAAAAAAAAAAGAAAAATTGTGTGTATGTTTATACAGTCGGATGCTAGTTTGCCTCAGTGGGCGTCTGCTGTCTCAGCTGTAGATGAGTAATTTAGCCAGCGCGGTACAACCGCTAGCCTGAGGTCTTTAACGCGCACCACGCAGTAGTGATACACAACCGCACGCCGGTACGATGCTCATCCAGATCGAAACGGGCAGGGGCGGGGATCCACTCCTTCTCCTTGGAGATACCCCCCGTCTATGCTGTAATTGGAAGAAAAAAAAACACAATAATCAGCCCACATACACATTATTAGCAACATTGCTTTGTAATAATTTTTCTAAATAGGCCAGTGGCTCAGGACCAAACAACACAAGACTTTTTTTGTGCGATGTATAGTTTTGGCAAAAACGATTTGGCCCGCATTTCGCTGAACATACCCTGTATAATATAACCTTAAAGTTAGGGTGACCCTATTCCTCAAGGTAGAAAACGGGACATCCCAGCCAGTGGAAGAAGGGGTACTAAAGATATAGATTGGTCGGAAAAAAATAATGAAAGAACTGCTCTTATTTCAAAACGTTACCATATTGCACTAATGCCCCAGGGCCTAGGGAACAGTCACACTCACGGTTCAGTTGCATGCACTCATTTGGAATGTCCTGCTTCGGGTCCGTCGTTGGTGTGGGAGTATTTTGCCGACAACCGAAGTTTCCTAAGCAGGACTTTATCCGGCAAGACTCGGTTGTAAAAGTCTTCCCACATATATATGTGAAGTTCAAGCACACATGAGTGCTATATCCGGTAGCTCAAAAAATATTTCTACACTCGCGTCTTCGCAAGAGAAAAAATGTTTGTGGGCAAGAACAGTTCTAAATCTTACTCTCTTGGTAAATTTTTTTAAGTCCCTACGCTAATTTTTGTAAAATATACTTGTAACGAGTAGACATAGTTGCGGTTCGCTTTAACTCGCATGGTTCTTTATTGGGACAAAAAACGGGACATGGTTCTTCATTGGGACAAAAAGACGGGACGGCAGAAGCGGACCTCAAAAACGGGACTGTCCCGGCCAAAACGGAACGTCTGGTCACCCTACTTAAAGTGCACCATTACGATTTCGGCGTACTTTACACCACCATTGTGCTTCCTATGTGCATGACATTTAAAAGCCAAATCCGCGAACACTTCACAATAATTGATGCTTATTCAGCCGTGTGCTTTATGTGGGGCCCTTAGGTTTAAAGCATCCGAAGTGCGCGTCCGTCTGCATTTGCACAGTATGCAGAAGAGGGGAGAATGCGGTTGGGACTGCTGCTTTCACTCCTTTCAGCATATAGCTCAAGGATTCCCTAAATTTTGCTTCTAGAGGGCATTTCACTGCGCAGAACGTAAAAAGACAAGCTTGAAGGTCGCACAGGCAGTCTAGAAAACCGATTACATCGCGTTATTTTTTTCTTTGCGCCATAAAACGTTGTGTAATCATAATCATAGCATCAATGGGACTACAGAAGGTTGCATTAAAGTTCCCAATTGGGTCTGTTTTATACTGCACAGCCACTGTCTGTACACAAGTGAACTAGCTCTACACATACTGCTCAGCACACCACTGCTAGGCTGAATCAGATAGGTGTCACACTTGCCAAGCTTGAAGTACAGTCGTGATCTATACGAAGGTGAACAAGCAATCGTCGACTGCCCAGTACTGGGAGCATCATGCAGCAGCTGACTTGCTCTCCTTTTCAAATGCCTTGCGAACCAAGTGTGGTAAGTCGTCTGATAAGGAGAGAACGTCACCATGGACAGCACTGAGCAGTTGATACTCACCTGTCTACCTTCATATGTATCATGTCTCTACCTGGCCGAAGTAGCCAGTGTGTGTGCAGCACAAACGGCTGTATTGAAATCTCAAGAGGATAAAAGTTCAGAACAGGCTTGGTAAGGTTTCACATTGCAAGTATGCCCATGCAAATTTCACTTTCTAAAACATAAAAATGCATTTTAAATTGTCACCCAGGACAAGCTGCTCTTACACAGCTGTATTATAAGGCAGCTTACCATCAACAACCTTTGCAGACTGCCATGGACTGGAACCTTGGCCTAGTCGATGCTAGCTTCTGTTCGGCGAGGGCTGCACTCAGTAGAAAGGTGAAAAATGTGCTGTAGATCATGTGAAACAACCAAACAAAAGCAATCCCAGCATGCACAATTCGCTTGAGGCACTGACAAATAAAAATCAAAGGTTGGGTCAATTATGTTAACGCAATATACTTCAAACACGTACCATGAGTGCTGGCAAGATATTTGCTGCCTTCAATCTAGATAAGCTTGTAAATTTACATGCTAAATAACAAGTAACTTAAAAGCTGAAATATATTTTGATGGAACTACAAAAACCAAAGACTAGCTCTGCAAATATAGTGCTATCTAGTACACCATAATTGAGTAGAATCGGATCACAGCGTCCCCCTTACAAAGACTGGAGCAAAACAAGTATAGACTCTGCCGTGCCACTACAACAGAAACATTGGTATTGTGATCTCGTGGAGATCAGAGTTCGGGACAAGTGTGACAGGCTTTGGCACGACAAATATGCCAATGTCATTATTCATTTTCGCATATTCTACGGTGACAGTGCAGGGAAACAATCACGCACCAGATACTCAAAAAGACAAGCACACGCGCTGAACTTATAACTCTTGTGTATTCGACTACTTCATTCTTCTCTTCAACGTCTAGGTTGACATTCCAGATCGTGATAAGCAGAAGAAATAGCAGGAAATACAAGAAAAAAAGCGAAAGACAAGAGAAGAGAAAAGGAAAAGACAAAAGAAAAAAGTAAAAAACGAAAAAGAAAACCCTTACAATTCATCCCTCTCCCTCACCGCTATCCTTTAGATAGAAATTGGAGCTCTTTGGTCGACAGCGCTATAGAAGGACTACTTGCACACTTGTCCTTCAGATGCTCTATTCTTTGCGCTTTCATTATTTCTTTTGTCAGTGGGTCTCAAATCCTATCTATTACGGAACAAGTTTCAAAATGTGCTACACAACCACAATCCGGACAGTAGATTCCCAAATGTCCAGCGACAACTCGATGGGTATTATAAAAATGCTCCCTTAAACAATCATTCAAACACCCGCCAGTCTGGCCTACATGCTCCTTACCACACTACATGCTCCTTACCACACTACACTACCAGACTGGCAGGTGTTTAAATCATCGTTTAAAGGAGCATTTTTATAACACCCACTGAGTCGCCGCTGGACATTTGGGAACCCACTGTCCGGATTGTGGTTGTGTAGCACATTTTGAAACTTGTTCCGTAATAGGTAAGAGTCGAGACCCATTGACAAGAGAAATAATGGAAGCGCAAAGAATAGAGCATCTGAAGAACAAGTGTGTAAGTAGTCCTTCTATAGCGCTGTCGACCAAAAAGCTCCAATTTCTATCTTAAGGATAGCAGTGAGGGAGAGGGATGACTTGTAAAGGCTTCCTATTTTAGTTTTTTTTTGTTTTCGTTTCTTTTTTTTGTGTTGTTCTTCGCTTTTTTCTTGTATTTTGTGCTATTTCTTCTCCTTATCACGTTCTTGAAAGTCAATCCAGACGTTGAAGAGAAGAACAAAGTAGTCGAATACACGAAAGTTTTAAGTTCAGCGCGTGTGCTTGTCTTCCCGAGTATCTGGAGTGCGATTGTTTCTCTGCGCTGTCATCGTAGAATACGGTTCACCAACTCGCCCAAGCATCCATTCTATCATTTCTGCAACATTATAATGACTCTGAAAGTGCAAGCACCTACAGGGTGTATTCACGCAAGTCTTGCAAGTGTTGAATTGTAGGTACAGCGCCCTGGTTGTGTCCATGTGCGATATATGACCAAATACCACAGAGACCAATACTGCAAAGTTCTCCGAAAACCAATCAGCGCGGTTGCGAGCGGCAAGAGTGGCACTGTTCACCACTCTCGCCGTTCGTTCGTGTTGGTGTGTTGCTACTAACAAGCGCACCAATGGGAAGGCTTCAGCCATTATTGGGAACACTAAATAAACAAATACAAAATACAAATACAACACACACAGCAATACTGGATGCTAGTAGTGACGCACTTCTGTTGGGGTTCTGTGGATATTTATACAGCGTGTAGTTGGTCAGCCATTTCAAAGTTGCGATGAGTTGCTCGCTGTAGATGAGCAATTTAGCCAGTGCAGTTTGACTGCTAGCCTGGGGTCTTCAACCTGCACCACGCAGTAGTGATACATGACCGCACGCCGGTACGATGCTCATCCAGATCAAAATGGGCAGGGGTGGAGATTGAACCCAGGATCCTTGAGTTCTGCAGCGCAAGCTTTCGCTCCACGTGCTCCGAGTTGGTGTGCGCTAGCCCAGTCGGCCACCAATCCCCCAACGCAAGGCAACGCAACGCACTACTGTTGTAAACTCATAATTCCGCTTACGAATGAAATGCGCAATTCCCCTACAGGCTTTCATTCCACGTGAGTGGCATCAGAACTGCTAAAGGCCAGCCCATAAATACTGTCTGTGTTAAAAACAATCCTAGCAGCAATAAGTTGCTATTATATTGCTCAATATATAGAGCACCTTACCATGAACAGTCTTGGCAGTCTTCCATGAAGCCAGGACTTCAGCAGAGAAGACTGACATTCTGTGTCGTCTCAGGTCACTCACATCAGGATGGCGAAAGTGAATGCCAACGTCTAATTGGGAAAAGCTGCAGTAAGTATAAAGATGAAAGCACAGATTAGAATATATGATAAAAAATATCATGGACCAACATGAAAAAAAGATCACAAAAAGACAAGGACAAAAGGACAGGAACACGTAGGACGCAGACTGGTGCACAATGGCAACTCGATCTATTGAACACAAAAGAAAATAAATAAGAGGATGAGAGAAATCAGAAAGGCTGTGCTCGGAGAATGTGAGCTTCAGTAACTGGGGCGTGAGGCAAAGATGTCAGGTAGATTGTTTCACAGACACTCTAGAATTAACAACAGCCTTCCCATGCAGTAAGGTGGTGAGTTCATTCTGATTGAACATCTTGAAATGTAGCACACAAAAAACAAGGAATAAAGGAGATGAATACATACACTACATACCAGTGCAAACTCCCAACACAAATAATTTGGAAAAGAAAAAAAATAAAGAATGCGGAAGGAGCTTTAGCAAAAGTTCGAACAGGTCCAAGTGGAATGTGCTAATTCACCCATAGGCATAAGACTAAAAACGATTTCCTCGGCAGCTCAGGTAACAGACGGATGTGCAGACACATTGTTCGCCCATACTAAGAATAATAAAGGCCTAAAATAATTCTCTTGTATGCTTTTTTATAGTATCTGCTAATTAGTCACGTTTTTCCTAAGGATGACATACACGAGCAGTGTAAACAGTGCATAGGTAGGTGACAATCCATCATAGATTTTAGAGAGAGATTGAGCTGTTTTTATGTATTAGCCATCCATCTGTTACCTTAACTGACATAAAAATTATGTTTTTTTAAATCTGCTCTTGCTAACAGGTAAATCAGCGCGTTCCACTTGGGCCTGTGCTCGAGCTCCTTCTGCATACATTATTTCTCCCTTCTCTGATTTATGCGAGTTCTGTCTGCGCTCGCATGAGGTCTACGTGTTACTCTCCCTGTCTCCTTGGCATTTTGCAAACTATTTTTCAAGGTGTCCAATTAGTACCAGCTCACCACCTTACTACAATCATGCAACAACTAAAAACAATTACAACTTACACAATTCGCTGAAGGGAGTACCACAGGAAAAACAGGGATGGGGTGAGGTATGTCTAACACTATATACTTACACTGAACAAAATATAGATACCAAAAACTGGCGAGACACTACCTTAATTGAGGACATGCTTGTACATTTCCCTAGAAGCTTGTAATTAATACTTGATAGCCTCTAAAAAAACACCAGTAAGAAGAGAACAAATGCTTCACCATTGAAAGCAGCCTGAGTGTTTCTGGAGGTGTGAAATTCGTTACACGTGCGTTGGATCATACGAAACACGTGTACTGCAAATGATCTTTAGAGCTCGACATTTCGCGAGGAATAAGTGCCGGCGTCAAAAATTATTTCGCGGGCACAAATTCTTGCGATCGGAAGTGGTATGCTATGCATTAATCACCATGGGGTGAATTCATCGCGGCACCAATTTTTGGCAATTCTTTTCTGAGTACGAATTGCGAAAATAAGGCGTCTGCAGACGACTGGGGCGGCGAAAGCTACGGACTTGCTCGATCAATCAATCGCTGCTTTTTATCGGGTCCAGCTCTCAGCACGCAAGTACGGAGAGTGGCGTCGGCGATGGAGGGGCACCGCGCTCTTCCAGACATTCTAGCTTACCAGTAAACAATACGGCGGAGGGAGGAAATCAACCCCCCCCCCTCCTCTTCCGCCTTTGGCCCCCCCACCCCCACCCCGTCTCCCAAAGAGTTCCGCCGCTACTGATCGAACTTAAACGAGTATCGGGGAAAAAAGAAAAACAGCCTCGCATAACACCATTCGCGCACAATTAGTAATACTGGTAAAAGCAAGCGATCTACAGACAATAACAAGTCTTTTGAACGCAGGAAATAATCTAGCCCTAACGAACAAAAAACGAACTTACTTCGATCCCGTGCCATGATCTTGGCTGTTGAGCAGATTTGACGTAGTTCCACGTCCCACAGTTGCTTCCGTCTTTGTCGGACACATTTGAAACTAAGGCAAACTCCACGCATCACCACTAATCGGGTAATTGGACCGTTAAGCGCGCTCCAAACCAAAGCTTCTTTTTGCGGCCGGCAAAACGGCAAAACGTGCAAAACACGGCCGGCAAAACGTGCGAAACATAGGCCGTTGATTCGATGAGATTGTTTTCGTATCTTCAACACGTTTGAAATAAAACGATCAGCAAACCGCATTATAAAACTCATAAAAGACACAACAATAATAAATTATTGCGCACGTCAATATCACCACATTATTATGAAAAAGCCCTGAACATGTTGCAAAATATTAAATACAAAACTAAGCTTGCAATGGTTTAAAACGAATTCAGCAGACATGCAACCTTCTAGAAAAAGAGCCATGACCAGCCGGGCGGCGTTAGCCTAGTGTGTTGACGCCCTGTTTTGCTGAGCGTGTGGTCGTCGGTTCGAATCGCGGTAAACGCTATTCGCTCTCTTACATTTTTGTTGTATTTTTTTATTTTAAACATTTTTCCTCACCTTGTTGCATTAGTTTTTATTTTTTTAAATATTTTTTTTTGCATCTTTTTGTACTACTTTTTTATAATTTTAAATATTGTTTTCTCACCTTTTCGTATTCGTTTTTATTTTTAAATTTTTTCTCACCTTTTGTATTATTTTTTTTATTATTTAAATATTTTTCTCACCTCTTTGTATTAGTTTTTATTTTAAATATTTTTGTCTCACCTTTTTGAATTCGTTTTTATTATTTTAAAATTTTTCACACCTTTTTGTATTAGTTTTATTATTTTAAATATTTTCTATGTTTATGCTGTCGTCGGCCCCATTCTTCAGGGTACAATCACGCAGAAGGTGAAAATAAAAAGTGCGAGCCCACATTTGAATTGATGCAATTCAGAAACCCTGGCCCTCTTGTTTTGCCGGGATGATTCGCTCCCTCCGTGCTA
>JABSTQ010005953.1:0-22710 GCA_013358835.2 Ixodes persulcatus | reverse complement strand
AAAAAAAGAAAGTGGACGGAAAGAAAAACATGACGTTGGGTGGACGCCACAGATCCCCCTCTTTAGAGTCGCCTTGGGCACGCGCCGCTGCTCGGAGAGCGAAGAAACTGGTAGCGTAGCTCCCATTATCGATTGGTAGCGCAGGTAGGTCACTTCCTCGATTTTTAGTTCGTGCAGCCACCGCCTGGTGCCGTCGGAATGTGAAAAAGGTCCATTGCTTTTCTCGCTTTGATTTTTGTGCGAACTGAATTTGTTTTAGGGCGAAGTTCCTTGGGTCTAGCCTTGTCCGTCCGTCCGTCCGTCCTCCATCCGTTCGTGCTCACAAAAAATAAAAAATGTTTGCGCAGTCGACAGGATTCAAACCTGTGCTGGGAGACCCCAATGGATTTCTTGTAGATCGCCTTAACCACTCGGCCATGACTGCGGGACGAGCAGGGGGCTCTGAGATGTGGTAGCAACTCAAGAGCTGGGGATGTCATGGATGAAACGTTGCATGTAGCCGCTCACGTCTATACAGGAGAGGGCGCTGCGGTCAAATGCGTATATAATCGCGTTAAACTTCGCACGCCTGGCTCTGCATTTCACCGACCATAAAGCAGTAATAATGAAGTCGAAACGCAACCCGGAACTCAGCACTACCTATGAGCAATAAAAAAAATCAGCACCATCAGCACTACCTATGAACAATAAAATCAGTATCATCAGCACCACCAGACATTCGCCCCAATCAACATCATTCACCACGTAGAGATGCGGTCATTTTTATTTGCCCTTTTTATCATCTCTCTCCTGCGAAAAAAAAAGGGGGGGGGGGGGGGGGGGCTTTACAAGCCAACGTATGTTAGCATTTTGCCCACGTCCCTGTCGTCTATAAGCACAAACAAAAGAAACAAACTTAATGACTTTGATATTTACCGCAACTTTTATAAAACGTTGGTGGGCACAAAGGTTCTAAGTTTGCGTTTAAGAGCCTGAAGCCAAAACACAAACACGCTTCGGCAATGGCCGACAAACAGATGCGCCTAAATTACCTCAATATTTCATATCTAAAGTACATCGCTTATTATACTTTGCTAAAACGTGACACAACGTGAATTTATCACTCTACAAAATTATTCCAACCAAAGTTATGTAATCACAATGCAATTAGTTTGCTATTACTGTACACAACAACGCAACAGCACTTCATGTTGTGAGTAAGCGTAATTTTACAGCATAAACAACTTATGAAACAACGAGCTTGCAATTTTTGGTGTCAGATTTGTTTTATTGCAAATGAGAAAGCTTATAAAATATTATTCAAACGCCAGGTGAATACAAGATGAACATAAAAAACGGCTTGATTAACAAAACAAACAGTTGAATAAAAATCCCCCTTCCCCTTTTACGGGGGACGTCTTAGGTACACCAAGAACAATTTGGGAGCACACTGGTTTCTTCACTGGAACCTAGAGAAAACAAGCTCTCTCAAAGAAGTCAACGTCTTGACGAAGATAAACACTGCTCCCAAACAAAGATTGTAGCAGATTCATCTTGATGATTTGGAGTGAAATTGATGCCTACCAGATACGATTACATTGTGCATAAATCAGCGGTTGCATAAATTTAATCTTCAGGTGAATCGCATACTGGGCGCTTTTATTAATTTTTTTTTATTTATTACCTATTTATTTGTTCACATTGTCATGAATGACAAATGACGAGGAGAATAATAACTGAAGAAACTAAACGTTTAATGGGGGCGAACTTGTGCCCAAAACAAAATAGAAGTAAGTTTGCGTCGCAGGTGTCGATGTTGGCGAAACAGCAGGATCCAGCGCTGGGGCGAGACTGACTCGGGTTTGCAGAGCACGCTCGATGTTCGTCGCATCGGTGACGAATTCTTGAACGGTCTTCGGTGGGTTGCGTACGAGTCCACCAAAGATGTCCTTCACGCCACGCTTCAAAATACACAGCTTCTTTTCCTCGGTGGCCTGAGAATTGGCGCTTGGGGCTCAGGCGAAGGACGTCTTCAACAAAGCTCGTGACGCTCTCATTAGGGCCCTGGGTCCTCGATTGCAGCAGGTCTTCGGCCCACTCTATTCGGTGTCGCCTGGCGACTGCACGCGTGAGCTCGTTTTTGAAAATGTCCCACGAGGTCAACGAAGCTTCATGGTTTTCGAACCAGCGCCTTGCAGTTCCTTCAAATGAGAAATAGGTGTTCTGCAGGCGCTGCTCGTGCTAGCCTTATCACAGGGCTGTTACAGGAGTGGCAGATATATTCATAAAACAAAATCCATAATGAAAGCACATTCATATATGCATATCACGCAAAGAAACGAAAAATATAGCCGTACAATCGACTAATGTTTAAAAAAGCATCCATGCCGGGACGTGGCTTTCAATGTTTTCAAGGCTGAGGCCCCACGGCGGCCATAAAAAAAAAACTACGATATAAGCAGATGTTTGAATCGCAATTATCACGCTTCGCTTCTCCCCAAAAATATGCTTTATAAGCGAATATATATAACAGAAAATGGTCCTCACCTTGATATAAAAAATATGTGAGTATATTAGAAATTCTGCTCACTGGGAGCATGTGTAAGGTTATGTTTTTGGTGGTACATGGTTTGGTAGTACGAATGGGCAGAGTTTAATGTTGGACTGATTTGGTTCAAACTATTAAGAGATGTAGATAAATAGTGCTTGCTTTGCATATCGTGGTTCTTTTTTTTTTCATTTTCATCTTATACTGAGAGTTATATTTTTTGCAATATAGGCTTCATGTGAGTAAATTCACGATCCAATTCCAGCTCGGTTTTTACGTCTGAAACTTATAACAGTTATGAATGGGTATAGTCTCAAAATGTGCGCCAAACATCATTAAGATTTATCCTCTTGGCTTGCGGAAAAATTAATAAAAGTGGCAAATATAGGCAAACATTGTTTTGTAGAACAAATGCACTGCCGTTAGTTTGCAAAACAAGGTATCGGAACTTCAGCTATACAAACTTAAATATATGCAGGGATGCATATCGTGGCCTTTTTGCTTAATTTTGCGTTTAGTGTTTCTGAATAGGGTGTCGAACCGGAACCGAACCGTTATTTTTAGCCGAACCGGAACTGAACCAAACCGAAATCTTCGCCGCCATCTTGGAACTGAACCGGAACCGAACCTGAAAAAAATATAAAGATAACCGGTTCAAAACAATTCAAGGTATTTTTTTTTTCTTTTTTGCTAGTATCACAAAAAAACATTTGGGAATAAAAAAATGGCAGCTGTATTCCTATGTATTGATAAACCGCCATATACAAAATTACAAGGTATGATAAATTGGGGGTTTTCGTGGAGCTTTTACATTGGCACTATGATTAACCATGTGTCACGTGGTCACGTGACGTCGTGGTGTCAATACATGCTGTTAAGTAATGTCACGTGACTCCGTGACGTCACGTGACTCACCGCGGCAAGTCGAATTAATTTGAGGAAGTCACTAGATTCATTGACCTTGTTGTCAGCGTGACGTAATATAACATTACGACTTCGCACCGAGAGTCATGTGACACCGTGACGTAAGCGATTTTCATAACCCCTAGTCGAGTGCTCGCTTTCATGACAATCAGCATCGCCAAACATTCAGGTAACGGCTTGTGTTAAATTCAAGATGACAATAGCCCAACAATAACAATATCTGAAGCTCAGCCCAAGTTCTTAGCTCTCCAAACCCCAGCGCATGACTATGATGAACACTGACGGTATATAATTAGTGTCAGATCACGTGGCCGCTTGTTCTCATTGCGAGTTGAGGAGGGGAAGGCTGTTTCATTTCTTTCTTTTTTTTTCTTTGCATCTGCTATGGCGCGGAGGGGAAAACTAATGGATGTTTTCGCAAGCTATGAACGTCATGGATTACTTCCTAATGTTATTTACTGAAAGTACAAAAAAATGTTGCACGACCAATTTTACATCACTAAGGCACCCAAACATGTTTTCGTTGTTGCTGAATTGCCTCGGAAAAATGTCCCCGAGAATAGAGGTATTGAAAGGACTAAATGTGACTTATTAATATGACGTTACATAGAACTACATGTGTGTACGGGAGGGATACCTGAAACGAAAGGCTCTAGTGGCCTCAGAGGATAGCCGAGCGTTGGCAACCGCTCTAAGTGTCACACGAGTGTCGTTCTCAAGTTATATTCACCAAGTTTCGACCACCTCGGTATTTTATTTAAAGGAACCATGAAACAATTTTTCTGCCTTCACTAAATACTATTTAAAATCCCTAACGTTAATAACAAAATAAAGTTGCTTTAGCTCTTCTTTCTAGGCAATGGTAGCCGCTAAAAAAATATTGGAGAAATTTGAGCATCGCGCGCGCGCGCCCTATTGAAAATCGCTCTGATGGAACTTCAGGATTTTTTTAAAGGGTGTGAAGGGGACTTCAGGAATTTCTGAGGTGTTTGAAGGGGGTACCGATATTTTCTGGTGGGTTCGCTGGCCCCGTCAGAGGCTCTCCTAAAATGTCTGAAGTGCCCTTTACAATGCCTTGAAATGTCTGAAAGCCTGTCAAGAGCTTTTGTAATGGGGTCGGGAAAACCTTCAGGATTCTTGAGATGTCTGTGGGGCCACGGATTAGGTGGAGAAAAGACATTTCGCAGAATTAGAACATAGCTACGTATTGTTCGCAAAGGGAAAAAAATAAGTATTTGGAGAATGTCGATCGTGTGTGTGTACGGTCAGATTTTTATTACTGCTCTTCTATCAAACACGAGTGGGCTCGTGGACCCGTCTGTCACTGGTCGGGTGTTCGGTCGCCAAGGAGGCCACTGCGGGCGATCGCCCCATGTGGAGAATTGACGAGGCGCGGGCCGAGCGGCGTTTTGAGGCGAACAAGCTTTGCTTGCTGCACGAATAATAATAAAAAAGGGCAAGCCGAGAGCAGCGCGTTGCCCGAAAATAGGG
Organism: Ixodes persulcatus; assembly: GCA_013358835.2. Taxonomy (NCBI): domain Eukaryota; kingdom Metazoa; phylum Arthropoda; class Arachnida; order Ixodida; family Ixodidae; genus Ixodes; species Ixodes persulcatus. Next base: position 17,768 of record JABSTQ010005953.1, on the reverse strand, counting down.
ACGCAAGGGAGATTGCGAAGGCGAAGCGGCAGCGACTCGTCCGGGGAACCGTTTCCCCCGCGGGGGATGGTCCCCAAAAAGGAGAAAATAAACAGAACCATTTTGCTTTTCACCAGAGTCGGGCGTTATCTCTTTTTCGTCGTCGTCAAAAACACGAACAGGCAATGAAGCAACGGTGAGGGTGCAGGCTAGCTGGTGTAAATTGAGCATAGTTGTAAACCCGAGACTGGATATACGGACAGGGGACAAAACACAGAACGACACGGACGAAGTCTCAAACGCAGCTGCGTTTGAGACTTCGTCCGTGTCGTTCTGTGTTTTGTCCCTTGTCCGTATCCCCAGTCTCGGGTTTACAATTATGCTCAACGAACAGGCAACTCAAAGTGTCCCCCCCCCCCTCTTTTACAACGCCTACACACACTTACTGCGCTTCTCCCCGCCCGGCAATGGGGAGAGGGTGCAGAACCACCAGGGCCGGACAACACGCGTCTCCCGTGGTCGGCACTCTCTCCCGTCGACTCGGCGGGAGAGAGTGGTGTGAGGAAGCCGAGGAAGCTAGCTAGGAGGCCGCTATAGCCATTTTTTTTCCACTCGTGGGCGGTCTGCTTCTTACCGCCATGGATATCTGGAACGGACCGGTTTCCTCCAGAAAGGTGAGCACTGAGCATCGCTTTGAGGGTTCGCCCCTTGGTCTGTTTTGATCCGTGCAGTTTCTTCCTTCGTTCCGCAGGTGAACCCCAGTCCGGCGTTGGCCACCTTCAGCACCGCTCGAGCGCCATCGTGTTCAGTGCATTCAAGGATATGGCGGCCGGTGTCGGCCTACTCGCCGCAAGCCTGGCAGGCGGGATCAGCGTTTCACCCCATGTAGTGCCTGCGCACCGGGATCATGGTACTGTGGGTCCTGAGACGGTGGATGACGGCCGCTGTCCTGCCTTGTTCCTTGCGCCTCTTCGTCCGTCCGGCTTCAGAAGCATCCAGTGAGCGAAAAATACGCCGAAGACGCCGCCCCGACGGCATCATGGACGAAACCGCGACTGTGCTCAGGATTTCTCAGCGGTGACGGGTGCTGCTTGCGAGTTCGTGGTGTTCGCTACACGTGCTTACTGAGGCTGTGCATGTGTCCGTGAGGTGCACCTGCTAGGTTTTATTAGCTGAACTACCGTACATCAGGAATTTACACAGCGACATTGTGAGTACTTTGAAAGATATTTTTCGTTGTGATAAAGAAGACAGTTGTTTCTATTTGATATGATATCTTTCGTCTACAGCTGATTGCGCCCGGGTTTGAACAAGCGTTGGTTTTTATCGTCTTTTTGAGTTTTAATATGCATGTAAAACTCAATGTCCGCAATAAATTTTCAATAACGTTTTGAACTGCACTTTTGTCTTTGGTTCACAGTCATTTGGGTGTCTGAAGGGTGATTCTGGTCGCGTAGGAAGAAGAAGCGCGAAACAATCTTACGGACGAAAAGGTGCGAGAGGCCAAGGCCTCCCGACTCGACGCTCCGGAAAAGGTTATCTCTTCTCATCCTTTCCCACCCGGACTTCCAGATGAGAGTGGCGAACACCCTATGGAACTTTTGGATACTCATTCGTGTACATGCCAAAACTTGCATAATGTACCAGATCTTTGCAACCAAAAAAATATTACACACTGTGGCGCGCGCAAAAATTGACAAGTTTCGACTGACCCAAGTGTCCGCCTTCGTCTTTAAATCTTTTGCGAGCTCCGTCCAGTACGGCGTGCTAACTTTGTAATGTTCCAAGGGCACCCCAAGATACGTACATGGCGTCGCTTCCCAATTAAAGCCTGCAAAGTAATGCGGTTTTAAAGCCCACCTCCCGTGCCACACCCCACAACATTTCCCCCAGTTCACTGCCGCTCCAGTGGCGTTACAATATTCTTTCGTGAGCGCGACAGTTTCCATGACGCTTTCTTCGTCTCTACAAAAAATAGCCACATCGTCAGCGTAAGCGGACACTTTAACTTCAACACTATTGAAAAGAAACCCCGGATATTCTTGCTAGCTATCACGCTCACACAGAAGGGTTCAAGGTACAGAGCAAATAGTAAAGGTGAAAGAGGACATCCCTGCCTGACTGACGAAAGCACTGCAATTTTCTTAGAGACATTATTATTTAAAACAAGCCTGGTGGTACAACCTCTGTACGCCATATCCACGCCCTTTAGGACAATTTTGCCTACATTAACATGCAATAAAATACTCTTTAGAACATCATGCCTAACTCTATCAAACGCTTTCTCCAAATCTAATTGTATCATTGCCACTTTATCCCTCCCAACAGCCTCAAAAATTGCTTCTGGCTAAATGGATATTAGTTTGAATGGACCTTCCTTTAATACCACATGTCTGATGATCCCCGATGAGGTCCCGAATGACACACTGGAGCCTACACGTAATGATCTTAGTGAAAATTTTGTAGTCTATGTTACATAATGTAATCGGTCTATATCCCGTCACGCTGGGCCTTTTTGACAAGTCCTCCGACTTCGGTATCAGTATGGTGTGGGCCTCCACAAAGGAACGCGGTAGAGAGTGGTTTTTGAATGACTCATTAAATACGGTCAACTGTACGGGACTAAGGCCAACTTTAAAGGTTTGGTAAAATTCGGCACAAAGCCCATCAGGCCCCGGGGTTTTCTGTCTCGCTAGCGAATCTATAGCTCGTTCTACCTCTCCTAGCGTGATTTCTCCCTCGAGCCACGTTGTAACCTCCTCATCCAACTTGGGCATGAGTGACAAAAAATCTTTAAATTTACGAAATCCTACGGGAGTCGGTTTTTCTCCAAAAAGTTTTCCAAAGTACTCAACAAAGGCTTCTTCTATAACATCTTTATCACTGCTAATTTTCCCTTTATATTCTATTTCTCTTATTTCTCGATTCAGGGCGTACTTCTTTTCCTCAGCCAGTGCACGCTTAGTCGGCTGTTCGCCCAATAGAAATTTCTCCGAGCGTGCTCGCACGACTGCCCCTTTATACTTTTCGTTGTATATTTTATCTAACTCCATCTTAATGAGCCGAATGTCGTCGCCACAAGTTCCAGGGCGCTCACACTCTACTCGACACAATGCGTTAAAGTCTAGCTTCAACTGCCTTTCGCGAGCTCGAGCTTGGAAGGTGATGTTACTGGCCCTTTCTACCGCGGCCAGCTTAACTTCCTCTTTGAATCCTTCCCAAGCCTCCCTGATGCAAGTCTCCTTTTCGGCCACACCCCGCAACAGCTCAGTGACAGTGGTTGCGAAAAGCTTATCGTTCAAAAGTGATCGGTTTAATTTCCAAAGCTGCCAGTTAAAACGAGAGGCTGTGCTTTCTTTCCTTCCGATTTTTACGCTTACCAGACAGTGGTCAGTAAAAAAAATGGGCTGGACACGGTAGTCGTGCACAGTGCGCAGTACGTCAACTGTAACATAAATACGATCTAGACGGGCGTGCGACGTGTTTTGAAAATGCGTGTACCTAACGCCACTTCTTATGGTGCATAAGGCACCGACGTCCTCGAGCCCACACACATCCACAATTTCTTTTAAAAGGCTCGAACTGCTGTCACCACTCGTGGTCGCTCCAGTACTATCCCGCTTGTCACAGACACAATTAAAATCACCCATGCACACGACCACTTTGTCACACTCCAGATAATTACGTAGAAACTGAAAAAAGACTTCTTTATCCTTCGCGTTATTGGGCGCGTAAATACATATCACTCGCCACTGGACATCTGACAGCGTGAAATCACAAGAAATGAACCGCCCGCACTCATCGATAACAACTTGCAGGTTTTCATAGATCACGGACTTCCTTAAAAAAAGAAAACAGCCCCCCGACCGACCCACAGCATGACTAGCGGCAACTTCATATCGCCGGAGATAAGGCCTCAGCGCTCGCTCAATGTTCTCTTCTGTCTGCAATTTAGTTTCCTGTACCGCCAAAAAGTCCGGCTGCTCGTCCTCTACCAGACGCTGCAGTTGGTACTGCTTCCTCGACGAGGCCAACCCTCGGACGTTTAAAGTGGCGAAACTAAGAGACATAACTATCTCGGCGCTAAAACAAAGAGAAGGCGAGGCTACGATACAAAAGGCCGCTTAAGTCAAAACGATAAACACATACAAAAAATACAACACTCTTACTTGTACTAGGCCGCCTAAGCAATATTACTCAGGCGCAGTACAGTTCCTTCACTGTGGAGCCTTCGGTACGTGGCCCTCCGGTGGTCCTTGAGGGGCGGCGTGGCGTCGGCCCCTCTTGGAAGTCACCGTCTGCCACCTCTGGAGCAACCTCTCCTGCAGGTTCCCCGGTTGACCGGGCTCCTGGGTTGGTGTCGGTTCCAGGGGACGCTTGGCAGAGCCGCTCACGGCGTCCATCTCGCCGTCCATCTCGCCGTCCTTCTGGTCGTTCTCCCCTTCAACGGCAGCCAGGCTTGACTCCCGGCTGGAATAGTCGCGTTCGCGCTGGTCTCCCTGGAGGGCCGAAACGCGTGCGACGTCGTCGCTCACCGGTTTCGGGGTGTCCTTGTTGTCTTCGGGGAGCTCTGCCGTGGTGGACGTCTTGGGTGGTGGGACGGCCACGATGGTCTGGGCCGTCCCTGAGGTTGGCTGCCCTCCGAGTTTCCGCCTGCCGCGTCCTCAGCTTCATCCTGGTCCATGAGGAGCTCCGAGGCATCATCCTCAGGGCCGCCGTTAGCCACGTCTGCATAGGTTTTCTTGCAGTCGTCGCGTAGGTGTCCGAAACGGCGGCAGCTCTCGCAGCGCGGCACTCGGCACTCCCTACGAATGTGGCCGGTTCGACGGCACCTAAGGCAGAGCGGAGGTCTACCCGGGGCCAGCACCAAGGCCGTACAGCCTGGGAGCCGTAGTTGGTGCGGCAGCTTCTCGAGGGTGACGCCTTCCCGTAGGGTCAGCCTCACGACTCGAGTGATCGACTGCACACCTTCGAAGCCTCCGACACGCCAGGTCTCTCGGGCGACGTCCTCAACCTTGCCATACGGCTCCAGGGCCTTCTTCACGGTTTCGTCCGGAAGGTGAAAAGGGATCCAATGAAGCTTCAGCCTCACCTCGGCCTTCTCCGGGTCGATGACGACGCAGCGTCTCCCTTTAGCTTCGAAGGATGCGGCGTCCACCAGCTTCTTCTTGGCCAACGGTGTTTTCAGTGTCACCATCCACACATGGTTCATCTGAAACGAACCACATGCGGCGATGTCGCCTAGTACTCCCGCTTTCTCGAGTCCAGCTTTAAAATCTTCAATGCGATAAGGCCGCGCCGTAATGTCGGCGTGCAGAAAGACAAAATTTAGGGCGTGAACGCCCTTGGGAAGGGGAGGCAGTACGATCCTGTATCCTTGGGAGCCTAACTCAGCAGAAATCCCACGGCTATCAGCGGCCGTTACCGCTCCGACGGAGCTCATCGTGATACGTCTTGATAGCTCGGAAGCCAGGCGACGAATCCTCACCATGACGCACTGAACACCTGAATCACAGACCCGTTGACTGCTCTAGAGCCTTATATAGCCTACATATTCAAGGTAATCATTTGGCCAGTGACCAGCTCTGCACTTTTTAAGGTTCTAAGTATTCTATCTTCTCCTAGGGAGCCTGTCAAATGGGAAACAGTGTTTTAAAGTTCGTGGACGATATCTCTTACTAAAAAGCATTGGTACAAGTAATATTAATTTGGCGCAGTCGCTAAAACAGTATCCCCAAAAACGGCTTCTAGAAGAAAGGTTATTGCTTCTCTGCATAGCACCACTCAGGATGAAGCGAGTCTAGCTAGTTTCTTCACTTTAAAATAGTAATTTTGCTTTTCTTTACTAGTTGACTATTTAATCTGGTCATTAACGTCACTATATTAAAGTCACTACTCACATCACATACAATGGCGAGAATACACATTCAGTGAACTAACATTGCGCTAACACAATTCCACGCCAAACATATCTGCTCACAGCTCTTGCTGACGCTTTCCAGCATCAGCAAGTGTTTTGGTTGTAGTTCCCGAACCCTGTTTGTGTTCGGTGTGCAAGAAACTAATCAGGTGTGTTCTTGAAAGAAAAAAGGAAACAATAACATAAACTTCTCTGATTCATCAGTGCGATGCTGCACAACTCAATTGACAAACTAATCAAATGTTGTATTTAGGCAGTTCAATGTATTCCACATCTGCTTGAAGTGAATTTCTGATAGGCGAGCTCTTCAATACTTTGGTAGTTTAAGTCAAACTACCAAATTATTGCAATCAAAAGGTACTTAGGGTATAACACAACAGTATTTACGATTTCAAGGTATTTTAACAGCATTCTGCACATATTTTTGATCGCTGCCTTTTTTTAAGGTTGGAGTATATTCTGCATGAAATAAACTAATATTTGAAGAAATCTAATTGAAAGGTATTTTGTGCCTACTAATTTAGTATTTACATATTTCAGAACGCATGAAGAGAACTTCAAATGTAGTTTAAATAAAGGCATTTTAAAACTATTTTCAAAAATATATTTTAGAACTAAGTAAAAAAAGAACTGTGTATTTTCGATCTATTTTTTTGTGTACTTACAATTAGGAGCTGTACTTAAAATACACTCAAATTAGAATGTGGTATATTTCAAACGTCTTAGTTTTCGCTAAGGGTACCCAAGTGTCCGCCGAGGCATTGATTGTTACGAGCCGAAGTCCAGTGCTCACGCAGTTCTCGTGTTCAATCTATGAGCCGAGCTCGACAGCCGTCAGGCGGGTGGTATCGATCACACAATTACGTCATCAAGCTTTGCAAAGGCAAGACTGAAAGAAATAGTCCCCCCTTGCCATCGCAATTTCACCGTGACCAAGAAGCTTCTTAATCAGTGGCGGTCTGTGCGGGTATACCTGGGCCAGAGGACCAGTACGCCTCTGCAAAGTCATGAACATTCCAACCAGATATCGTTTTATGACACCTTTATACTTCACGGAGTGCTAAATAGAAGCAATGGAGGGTTACTCTTAACAGGTGACAACTATAATTGTCGAATTATCTCACCCATACGGATTTGGCGATTCCTCAGGAATGCAAAACATTCTCTGGAGGAGGAACGAAGAACAATACAAAAAGGGTGGGGGGGGGGGGGGTATTTTTAAAAACATTCTGCGTTGTAAAGGTTCCTCTGCCCCGCATTCTCGGAGCAGACCAGAAAGCGTGGCCCCGGAAACTACTTTTTTGCAAAAACACCCTTGCCAAAAAGCGCATTTTCGTCGTGCCAGACATTCGTGCCGTTCCTCACGACGATGCACTAATAATATTAATTCATGCCTCTCAAATACCTGGTTTTCACTGAGCGCGAACCTCCTGCTGCGTGCATTTCGCACCATCGAATTCCATTTTCTCAGAAAGAACAAATCGCAATGACCGCCAGCATATAGTGCGATGACGTCACGTACGTACCATGTTAAACAGTTCAGCTTTCTGGTGAAATACGATGTTCGCAGCGCTAGCAATAGATGTCCTAATTGTAAAGTTGTGCAGTATTTATAGCAGTGTCGCGATGATATGCGACAGCCTAGAGAAATGTTAGAGCGCATGACTGTTGAAGCATAGTGTTGTAAAGTGAAGGCCTAAAACAAGTGCACGTAAAACCGAATATAACATTAGCCTCCCGAGCCAGTATTTCGCAAAGTTTCGAGCTCATGCAAGCTGATAAAATGTTATTTATATTAGGATTTTAAGAATCTTTGTCTGTCTTTTGCGCTCTTTATGTACAATGGACCTTTTTCGAGTAACGAGCGCCGTCTGGGGAGTTGTCTGCGAACTACAATAGAAGAGCAGTCCAACATGCCTCCGCCCTTCAAAACACATTCGCATCGTGCCGTTGTATCGGTTTTCAATGCTTTTGATACCCCATACTACCAATACTAAAAAAACAAGGCGTCAAAATAGACTAAATACGCGCGAAGATAGATGCTCAAAATGTTGTTGTTGCCATTTTCGCGGGGCACCGCGTCCCGGTGTCCTGCGAAAATGGCGACAGCGGGAGTGCACGCATGCGCAGAAGCTTACTGGAAAAAGGTCCATTAGGAATATCATTGCATGCATCCTTATGCATATCTTTTTGCAGTAAGGCGTTTTGTAAGGGATTATTTCGAACAATACCATTTATTATACCTTTCTTTCTACACATTTCGTATATTTGCCCTCCGATCTATTATGTGAGAACAAACGGTCCTTTTTGGCATACCCCGCAACCCGATATTTCCCACTGCCAATCAGCCAACAAAAAAGCACGTTTACGCCGACTCAACAGCTGGCGTAGTCTCGAGTATCGTCCTCCCGTGTCGGTCTCAAGGGGTTATGTGAACTTCATAAAGTAAAAATTATTGATGATAATAAAAAATATAATTAATTCGTGACTGAAGATTTGACAACTTAACTAAAGATGCACACAATGATATTCCCAATTATGCAGAAGAAACCCCAAAGTAATGCACCCCCAAATTATCTGAAAGATACTCTGCAAGCTTTTTTGGCGTTTTAATCCTCGACAGGCACGTTGTAAGTGATTTGGGAGAGCACTGCACAATTTTTTTTTTATTTTGAAGCTTATTTAAGTAACTATGTGTTCCTGAAACATATAACTTCTCAAACATATAGAAGTCTGTTCCACTTTTATGTGGTGAACATAACGTTTATGTGTCTGTGGGCTGGATAAAAACAAAGTACACAGGGGCGCGTGGCGGAACTATGACGTTGATGCACACAAACTGGCAGAAAGTGTCCAATTAAGTAGGGCCATGTCGAGTAGAGCATGAAATACTACTTCGTTTTGCTTAACAACAACACAAAAAAAATCTCGTCGGACGCTTAAATTTTAAGAGTGGAATGCAGTAGTGTTTTGGGACTCCGTTCGCATCGCCTTCTTATTCGCCGTGCAAGCCCGCCTTGCGTGGCCTAGTCGCCCTGCCATATTTTGTCGTGTCTTCAGAGGTGGGTCCTCCAGCAAAGATGGTTGGGTTCATAAAGGAGGTGGTAGACTCTGTTACGTTTTTGGTGTGAGATATTTTCTTGAATATTTGTCAACGGTAACGCGCAAAAGATTGACTCGCGACCTTCTGGACGTACTTTTCCCGGTGCCGCTTTAAAGGCTGCCCTACATGGCAGGCCCTGGACAAGATGTGTGTAAAAAGACAAGATGCGTGTAAAAAATGTGTGTTCCGCCGACTGTAAAATCGTTTTTCTTCCGTCTTCATACTTCCACCTTGCCAGTAAAGGTCAGGCTCCAGGAGCGTGGGATGTACGTTCCCTGGGGCGTAAACTGCCTGCTGTGCCGACAGCCGAAAACAACTGAGCACTCGTTCTTGCATTGCTGGGACGCTGTTTTTTTTTTTTTTTTTTTGTTTTTTGATGTTCTAAAACGGACCCTGAAAAAAGATCTATGCATTGACCATTACACCATTCGTTTCCTTCCTGTCGAGAAAGAAGGAAATGTGCCTTGCGACCTGTTCATGGCCATGGGTTTGTACAGTCTTTGGAAATCACGCATGGCAGTGCGACATGCCGAAGTTAGGCCAAAGTCGGCACGTTTGTTTTTTGTTGAAGTTGTTTTACAGGTAAAGAGTGTTTTTGAACAGAGTGAGATCCCGCCAGTGAGGATTGGCCTATTAGATGCCTTAATAGATGTGAAAGAATTTTAATGATCACTGCGGCCCCAAGATAAGGCACGTGGTGTTTTAACCCCAGCTTGTTATGTATTGTTTAAATGTATTGTGCGCAAGAAAAAAAGAAAAAAAAGCCTTGCGTGGCCTAGTCAGTAGCGCGCCTGACTCGCTACCGTAGGGTCGTTGGTTCGAATCCCGCCTAAAATTCTTCGATTTTTTTTTTCTTTCAGGCGAATGAGTTATTATATAATGAAATTATTTGAGACATGCGGAGACGTTTAATTCGCTTTACATGACATTTTTTAAATATTTTCATTCCACGCGTTACGTCTGGATTCACGTGAGCGTTGTGGGTTGTTTTAAATTTTCGCGCGAGGACAGGTAGCTGTGACGTCATGACCCTATTGACCAGTCAGGATTTTCCCGTCACGCTACCGACATCGTCTTTTCTGCGACACGAGCTCCTTAACGCTATCGCGTTAAAATAATCAGTTAGCAAGGGTGATGCTTATACACAAATTGAATTGACCGGACTCTTGTCAAGAACAAACCTCAACAGAAAGACTATGTCAGTTTATCTTGTATAAGAAAATATTCACTTGGGCAAGCGCTATTTCGGTCCGGATTCGATCTGAGTCCGAAGGTGCGTTTAGATTAGAGTGAACAATTTCGGTTACTCCTTTCTGCATGATTCGTCGCATGCATCGCGGTGCTGAGTGTAGAGAATATTTGGTTAGAAAAACAAGCATTGAGATTGCCGCTCGGTGTTTCGATGAAAAATTGACTGAAAGGGATTGTCCTAAAACTTTCGTGATATTTTGGAAACGTTATTGTTCTACCTCAGTTGTGCCGTCTTCAATGCATATATATATATATATTTATATATTGTGAAACATAATACGTAAACCATATTCATGCTATATATGGCAACGAGGTGCCCATTTCATGATTTTGTGCGCTGTAATTAATTCCTTAGTTCAAGGACACAACCACGATTTAACTTTTAATACTGCGACACAAAGTTGTACCGATCACGGGTATTTTATACTGCCTACCACACTTCGCGACAACATTTTGATACCTTGTAAATAGATCAGTTTGAACTTTAGAACTAGGCTTAAACACGAAGAAAGGACAGGAAGGAACAGTATAGTTCTAAAGTTCAAGCGGATCTATTTGTATGTACCAACAAGCTCAACTTTTAACTGTTATACTTGAAAATTTCGATTTAGGTAAAATATTTGTGACTCTGGTAAACAAAGGGATATTGAGTCGTATGAACATCGCGTTTTGTACGTTAATGCAGTTTTTTTTTTTTTTTTTTGCTTTTGCGTCTAAATTAAATAACGGAATTTTTTTTATTTTTGGTACCTGAAAATAAGACTGGATTGTACGGACGATAAAAGAAACTACATAGTTAATCGTTTCACGGCGTAAATATTGCCTATTGTCAGATCAATGCAGAAAATATATTCTCAATTTGGCGGTTCAAACCGGTTCGAACCGGTTTGAACCGTTATTGTTTGGTCCCCGGAACTGAACCGGAACTGAACCGAAAGCCGTGAACCCGAACCCGAACTGAACCGATAAAAATTTCGGTTCGAGACTCTGTAATTCTGAAACAAATTTAGAACTGCAGAGAAATATCCCCCTTCTTTAGACACAAAAAGGTCATTCTAATATATATGCTTTACTGCTTCAAAGATAATGTTAGCGTAAACAAGATAGATTATTTGCGCGTATTAGTTTTTGATTTCAGTAAACGTTGCTCAGATTTGTCTAAAGACAGAAAAAAACATAATAGCAAGTTCTTTTGGTGTGATTGTTGTGTTTTTTTTTTTTTTTTTTTGCCGATTGTACCGCAGTTGAGTTATGACCAAAATTGAACTATTTGTTTAAGAAACTTCGTAGGGTGGCACTGATTTTGTCCTTGACTGTATAAACGGCTCTGCCTTGCCATATAGACGCTTTTTTTTTTATCAGATGTGCATGCGCGCAGCCATGACTGACCTTCACTTTCTCTTCCTCTCATTTGGTACGCTTCACTTCATTCCTGTGGTAGCGAGACAGATTATTGAGTTCAATACAGAACAGCGTTGTGTCCTAAACGTTGTCTTGGGGTTAATTTGTTGTTAACTTATTACCCATTTAACGGCTGGGCATCTCAGTCAAGTAACAGGAAGCCAGTTGTTCTGACCCAAATCTGATGCTCGGGAATTGGGACTAATAAAACCCTTACACGTGAAGTTCGCTACCAAAAGCGTAGCAAGATGGGCTAAACCAAGCTAAACACTCCCTACGTCGCCTTTTTTATTTCTTTTTTTTTTTAATTTGACTGAAATAAGGGTAATGTCAGACGATCGACATCGACAGTGTTAATTTAATAATGCGATAACTCCAAGCTTCCACCGTGCTTTTTACAGCCCCATGACTATTGTCATTTGCAAATAATGATAAACATTCAGGATCACGACTCGTGAAGTTTCCTCGCACTTCTCTTTCGTTCTTGCAGGAGGCCGCGATCAGTGTTGCGAAATAAAACTGAGCGAGAAAATCAGTGCTGCCCTGTCATGTTCTTCTGTGGCCAGGTTAGAGAGCAGATTTCCTAACGGCCTTCGCTCTCGCCTAGAAGCAATGGGACTTTTTTTAGCCGCGTGGGCGTCCGACCACTGTTTTCCGTGCACTTGTTTTGGGCCCTCACTTTACAACTCAAATGCTTTATCAGTCATGCGCTCTAACATTTCATTAAGCTGCCGTATATAATCGTGAAACTGCTATATATACTGCAAAACTTTAAAAATGAAACATTTGTTGCTATTGTTGCGGACATCGCATTTCACCAGAAATCTGAGCTGTTTAACGTGGTTTGCACGTGACGTGATCGCACTATATGCTGGTAGTCACTGCGATTTCTTTTTGCTGAATAAATTATATCCGGGGGTGAAAACTGCACGCAGCAAAAGGTTCGCGATCAATGCAAGTTATGTATTTGATATGCACTAATGTTTCTTTCTTGTGCAGCGTCGTTAGAGACGGCGCTAGTGTCTAGCACTACGCAGAAAAACGCGCTTTCTGGCAAGAGTGTTTTCGCAAACAAAGTAGTTTCCGGGGCCACGCTTTCTGGCCTGTGTCGAAGATGCGGGGCAGAGGAACCTTCACAACACAGTATGTTTCTAAGACTACCCTCCCTCCCCCCCCCCCCCCCCCCCCACACACACACACACACACTCTTTTTTAAATATTTCCGTTGCTCCTCCAGAGAATGTTTTATTCCTGAGGGACTCCTCCTTTTCGGGGTGTTAATTCGGCAATTATATTTGTGTGAGCTGTTAACATTAATCTTACAGTGCCCTTATTCTGCACCCAACAGTGAAGTTTCAACAAAATGCGGAGGTGGTCTAAGCTTGAGGAAGAACTTGAGAACGACCCATTTGTGAGACTTAGAGCGGCTGCCAACGTTCGACACTCCCTCTGAAGCAACTGGGATCTTGCTTTTTAGATATCCGTCCCGTACACACTGGTAGCTCTAAGTACCGGAGGATTAATAAGTCAAGTCTAGTCCTTTCAATATTCTTGGGAACAACATTCTGAGGCAGTTCAACAACAACGACAACATGTTTGGGGTGCCACAACGATGTGTAAAATGGGTCATGCAACCATTTTTGTACTTTCAGCCGATACCGCTAAGAAGTAATTCCTGACGTTGATAACTTGCAAAAACATCCATTACTTGTCTCCTCCGCGCAATATGGCAGACACATAAAAAATAAAGGAAATAAACAGCTTTCCCTCCTTCTACTCGCAATTAAAACAAGTAGCCACGTGATCTGACGCTAATTATATATACAGTCGGTGTATATGATAGTCATGCACTGGGGTTTGCAAAGCATAGACCATGGGCTGAATCTGAGATATTGTTAACTGGGCTATCACCATCTTTAATTGAACACGAGCCGTTACCCGAATGTTTGGCAATGCTGATTGTCGTGACCCCGAGCACTCGATTCGGGGTCACGAAAATCGCGTATTTCACGGTGTCACGTGACTCTCGGTGCGAAATCGTGACGTCATGTTACGTCTCACTGTCAACTACGTTAATAAATCTAGTGACGTTCGCAATCTAAATCGACTTAACGGAGTCCATCACGTGACGTGACATTACTTGATAGCGTGTCTTGACACTATGACGTCACGTGATCACGTGACACACGATTTATCATAGTGCCAATACAAATGCGCCATGAAAACTCACAATTTCTCATACATTGCAATTCTGTATATGACGATTTGATCAACACATAGTGATACAGTTGCCAATTTTTTTTTACGCAAATATTCAATGGGATATTAACAAAAAAAGAAAAAGAATTACCATGAACCGTTTTGAACCGGTTACCGTTACATTATTTTCCGATACAGTTCCGGTTCAGTTCCGAACCGGCGGTAACGATTTTGTTTTGGTTCAGTTCAGGTTCGACACCCTGCTTTCTGTTGACTTATTTATTTATTTCCGTATTTTAATTATTTTTGTTTATTTATTTACTTATTGTTTACTGTTTTGTTTATTTATTGATCTATTTATTTCCATTTTTTGCTTATTTATTTATTTATTCATTTATTTCTCTATTTTTTATTATTTTTCGTGTGTTTATTTATTTAGCTATTCCTTCTTTTTTTATTTATTTATGTACTTATTTATAAATTAATTTATTTATTCATTCATTCATTTATCTTAAATAAGTATGAGTGTTAGCAAACACCCCCTATACAAGCGCAGGGAAGGAAGACGCACTGCGTTGTCTAAACTCGTTTTCAGAGAATCGTGCGATATCTCGCAACCGCGATCCAGCTGGCGATGCACCGGACGAGCAAAAAATAAACGAAAACTGCATCGGATTATATTGTATTCTTTTTATGCCTTCGCTTGCTGTCGCCTTGTCCGGGGGTGTAGCTCAGATGGTAGAGCGCTCGCTTAGCATGCGAGAGGTACGGGGATCGATACCCCGCACCTCCAATGAACATTTTGGATTTTTTTTACTCGGTTACGTCGCTGACCGTATTGTCACGAATGACGATTGATGAGGCTACGTATGAGCAAAAGTTCGACCCACGGTCGAACTTTTGCTATTCGGGCAAAAGTTCACGGGGTCGAACTTATGCCGAAAACAAATAGAAGAAGGCTAGCGTCGCAGGCGTCGTCGATGGCGGCGTAACGCAGGATCGAGCGCCGGGCGAGACTCACTCCGTACGGCTGGAGCAGCTTCTTTTGGGCCTTCTCTGGGAGCCTAGAATATTCTTCCTCAATCGTTCTCGAACTATGCATTCTAAACATGAACAATCTAGACGGTTTTTCAAACTTCTCAAATTTTCTAGTTGTGTCAAAAAAGATAAAACCGACACGCAGTGCCGCAAATTGAACCCGAGCCACATGCGCGTCAGCCAAGCGCGCTGCCGACTTCGTTACGTAAGCGCGCGGCAATGGAAAGTTTTAACTGCGATTCCGCACACTTGCGTTGAGTCCGGCCGAGCGTGAGGGTTGCTACGCAAACAGCTGCGTAGGCTCCAACAAAACAGGTTACCTACACCGTTTTGTTTTGTTCGAGCCGACACAACTGTTGCGTCAATTCTAACCAGATGGTAACCGCGTCTCTATGGCCTTAGGAACGGCCAAATCAGAAGACTGTCTTTAAAATGGGGCGAGCTCACCCCTCATTTTTTTTTTGTGATTTGAGCGAGATAAAGCGAAGCGAAAGCCAGCTGCACAATCCGCACCCGCAATGAACGTGACTAATACTGCAGCGACCATGACGGATTTGCTCCGAAGCGAGCGGAAAAGCTTCGGCCACGTTTGCCGACGCAACCGTGCCCCAAGCAAAAAGGGGCCCCACGCCATTTCTCGAAATTCTCGTTAGGGGCGAGCGCCAACCCAAAACCCAACACGCAGTTTGGGTTCGGCACATGTGCAATGGTGAGCCCCTATTTCTTTGGGACCCGCTATTCTAGAACTCTCTGGTATAGACCAGTATCTGCTCTGTTCCATGGGCGCCGCCATGTTTGTTTATGCTGACGCCATTACACAGAGGGGTAGCTGCGCTTTTTGGAAGACTTCTTTTTTTTTTAAACCTCCGCGGATTGTGTAGCGCAAGAACGTAAGAAATGCATAGTCACGAAGCTCCAAGAAAAACACCGAAGCCATAGTGCTGCAAAAAGCAAAAAACCTTGTTTTATGCGCAGCCCCTCTCCTCACAAGTGCCTGCGCTTGAGATTATTATTTCCAATTTTTACCCCTGGGGGCTAGGATTTCACACACCGCGGTCTATAAAGTCTACCTTCGTACACTTTATACCCGCTACCTTAGTAAAGTATCCCGTTCAATGTCAGTTAAATATTACATTTCGAAGTCACTATGTTTAACCTTCACCATAGTGTGCTTGTACCCTCGTTTCTTGTTCTATAAAACTCGTTTTTACGTTGGAGGTTTTTTTACTATGTCTGCGGTTTGTTACGTTGTCCATCTTATAGATTTTTGAACATAATAACCTCATTTTAGATCACAATTTATTTTCTATTACCTTGCCTTTTGTCAGTTACAAGTTAAAGAAGTTCTGGAAGGAACGGAGGTCAAAGGAGGAGGAAGCAGACGAAATACAGGAGAGAAGAGGAGGAAACCTCTTCCTTTGCTGCAGCATTCTGTCTGCTACCTCCTTTCCTTAACCTGACTATAGGTCATGGTTTATCGCGCCAGTTTACTGATCTTACTGATTTGGATCATTATTTATAAAAATTATATTCAGCACACTGATTCGCCTGTCAATTAGCTTCGCGAGGCAAAGCATCTGTTAGGTCATGGCTGTAAAGAAATGGGGTTTTCTCTGCCAATACCCCATTTAAATATCCACATTGTGAAATATCTAATGAGATCCCCAAGCCGAATTCGGTTTTATAAAAGTTCGCCAGGTTAGCTTGAGCTGACGGATCAGGTGATTGATTCTATACGCTCGTTACTCAAGTACTCATACCAGATGGATGTTTATGGATGGCGGGGGGGGGGGGGGGGGGGGGGGGTAGAGAGGTACTCATAGTAACGAGACGTGACTGTAGTCGCGACCCTTAAATTTCGCTAATAGTAAAGGATCCAATTCATGCCTCTGGACGAAAGAAGGTCGCGGAATTTTTTTTTTTTTCATTCGCCATAAGTAGGGGTTTGCGAACATTAAGGGGTACACAGTAGTTTGCTAATTACCAGGTAACGCTCATGTCCTACCTTTCGGCACTGTCGGTGAAATTATCCTAAAGGACTTATTTTGTCACATTCAAGTGCCCCGGTTTGAATTATTTTCTGCTTCAAGGTGAGGCTGGGGGAGAAAGTACAGTGGTCGTATAAAACTGGTTTTCAAACGGTCGTTCGTTTCCTCCCGACTGTGATCCAGTTTGCGGCGAACGGGGGCGAGGAGGAAGCTGGCACTGACACTATCGCCGTCGACTGCGGCCTTCGCTTCCGCCATTCTTGTCCGGGGGTGTAGCTCAGATGGTAGAGCGCTCGCTTAGCATGCGAGAGGTACGGGGATCGATACCCCGCACCTCCAATGACTTTTTATTTGTTTTATTATATTAAATCAGACTTGTACATAGTTAAACTACTCTACTGAAGTTACTGTAGTTTAACTACTTTTCTGAGTAGTTTAGTAACTTTCAATTAGATTTTTATTTCGGTAATTAGTAGTTTACTTTAATTACATTTTCTGAGTAACTTCTACTCAAATTACAAATCACTTTCGAATTTAGTGGTATATTTGCATATCAATATATATTATTGCACAAAAAGAGATACGATGTTGGAAGATCAGCTGATATTTGCAAAAGACGGGGGGGGGGGGGCGGGAGGCATGCTAAAAGGTGTGTTTTGGCTAGTCGGTTAATTAGCACCTTGGTTTAAAGCAGCGAAACAAGACAAGGATAGAGCGTGTGGCGTAGGCAGAAGGCGTAGTGATTTGGAGGGTCCGAAACCCCCTAAACTTTTTACGAGCCCCCCGCAACACCCCTGCTACGAGACGTGGGGAGCGGACATGTCAAAAGTGAAGCCTAGTAACTGCGGGATTAGCGCCGAAGACTGGCCTTTCTTGACGTTCCAAGCTT